>PVIY010017289.1:34694-49726 GCA_004026745.1 Myrmecophaga tridactyla
ATATCCCTCTTCCAGGAAGTTGTTCTTGACCCCCCTCCCCAGTCAACTGTGGCTTCTCCCTCTATGGGAGACTTCACGGATAATTGATCCCACGCTGCCTTGATTGCAAAAGCTACTTCTGCGCTTGTCTTAACTCCCTTTCCAACCGTGTCACAAAGGCAGTACACACTGGCAGTCAGGGGGCAATGCCCCATTCTATGCCTTTTAACTTTGACTCTTCTTTAAGAGTCTCTCCACCTGTGAAATAAGATGGTGGAACTGGATCAGACTGCAATTTCTTAAATTGCAATTTCTTAGATTGCAGTCATTCAAGTACCTCCATCTTTGCCTTATCCTTGTAGCACCTGCATTATCATATACGTGTTTACTTTTTTTGTCCAAATAAAAAAGAAACTCCTATTATATTTCCTATTTTGACCTGAAAACTGTCACTTGCAGGAAAGATTGCAATAAAGAAAAAGTAACCATGAAAATGAACACAACCGATAAACTAAGAAATGTACACGTAAAGCCTCAAATCCTCCCATGTACAAATCTGGAAAACAATACGCTAGCTCATCAAAGGCTTCTTTAGCTTAGACCAAAGAAAAAAAATGCATCAGTATATGTGCTGGGACTGTGTGCCAGGTGTCTGACAAGTGCTGTCTTCTAGTCTTCACAACAGGGTTATGAGGCAGCTACTATGAATAGCATCCCTATCAAAAGGGTGAGGAAACTGAGGCTCAGAAAGGCTAAGCCGCCTGCTCAAGGTCACAGTCAGAAGCAGCACTGCCGGGATTTGCAACCGGTCTTGATGGTTCCAGGGTTCACTCACTCAAAATGCCCCATTCCTGCCAACATCGCTGGTCCAGAGTATTGAACCTGAATAGGTGTGTGGTGCTGGGAAGCGGGGCTCAGTTTTCATTCGATTCATGCAGGGAGCTTTAAAAACACAGATAGATGCCTGGCTTCCATCCCCAGAAGCTCTGATGTAATTGGTCTGGGATACAAGCTGGGTACCGGAATTTTTAGAAGCTCCCCAGATAATCCCTATGAGCAGCCAGGTCTGAGCCCCACTGTGCCAGTCTTCCCAGTTATCCAATTTGACGCTGGCAGGAGGCCTGCAAGGCAGGCAGGCAGGAGGCAGTGACCATGTCCTTCTGATGAAGACTCAAGCTCAGAGAGGCTAAGGTGCAGACAGAGCTGCACATAGAATCCAAGGTTACTGCCCTCCTGCTCTGGGTTTTTTTCCTCCACCCAAAGCTTACGCCCTACAGAGCATCTCATGTGATACTGAAAGAATGACCTGAATGACAACTATCTTATAGGAGCCAAAAAATTTAATAAATCCAGAGGGAAAAAAGCCAAGTCCCTAGAGCGGAGAGGAGGCGAATGACTTTCTCTTGGACATTAAAGGACGTTTCCTACCCCTAATGAACAAGTGGAAGAGGGTGCCTATTTCAACCCTAGGACCTAAAACAAGGCCCAGACACCCCAGAGGGGCAAGCAGTGGCGCCCCCTCCCCTTAGGAGCGTTCCACTGGCAGCTGGGGCCCGGCTGGGGCGGAAAGGTCAGCAGTTCGCCCATGGCACGGGGGCCAGCTTTCCAAGCCCACCCTCCACTGAGGGCTGTGGTCACGGTTCCCGGGTAGTCCCGGGGAGCTGGGCACAGGCTAGGGAAGCCGGGGACACGCGCCCTCCCGGGCAGCAGCCCTCCCGATGGCGGCCCCGCCAGAGCCCTGAGCCCCGCACACCCGTCCTTCGGGCCAGGTCGCCTTGGTGGTTGGCGTGCAATGTCGCAGCAAGGGGCGGCGGCGGCCTCCCACCTCCGGAAAAGGAGGGGCACTGCCCACCCTCGGGAGACCTCGGGCACGTCGCTGCTCACATCTGAGGGGCGTCACTGCCTACATCTGGGGGACGTCACTGCCACCCTTGGGGGACGTCACTGCCACCCTTGGGGGACGTCACTGCCACCCTTGGGGGGTGTCACTGCCTACATCTGGGGAACGTCACTGCCACCCCTGGGGGGCGTCACTGCCCACCCTTGGGGGGCGTCACTGCCACCCCTGGGGGGCGTCACTGCCTACATCTGGGGGACGTCACTGCCACCCCTGGGGGGCGTCACTGCCTACATCTGGGGGACGTCACTGCCACCCTTGGGGGACGTCAGTGACACCCTTGGAGGACGTCACTGCCACCCTTGGGGGGCGTCACTGCCCACCCTTGGGGGACTTCAGGCGTCCCCACCTGTGGGCAGCGGTGAGGCCCCTGTCCACACGTGGGCCAGAGAAGGCCCACTGTTCCCGGCCGGAGGGGCTGAGGGTGACCCCGGCCTTTAAGGATGCCCCGGGCGCCAGCAGCCGCGAGGTCTCGGGGAGCTGGGCCTCATCACGGTAGAGGGTCCCTGTCCACTCCCAACGCCAAAGTGCACCAAGCCGAGGCCGGCCTTAGGGCACAGCCCGGCCGTGACCCAACAGAGGCCGGCCACGCCCCCGAGGAGAGGCCGGGTGCGGAGCGCAGGCCGCCGCTCCCGCAGGCCAGTCCCTGGGCGCGCGGCCCCCGCCAGCGCTGCTCGCCGGGCCGCTCGGTCCGCGAGCCCGCCGCCCCCACGGACTCACGGAAGGCCAAGGGGGCGGCCCCGGGCCGGCGGGACGGTCGTCGGAAGGCGCCGTCCACGCCCAAGCCGCCTCCCAAGGCCGCCAACATGGCCCGCGGCGGTCGGAAGTGGAGCTCGGGGGAGTCGGACGGGCGAGCGGAGGAGCAGGAAGCCGACGAGGCGGGCGGGTGAGCGGGCCGCGCCGGACCCGGGCGTCGGGGGCCCGCGCCGCCCCCCCCCCCCCGCCCTCCGCAGGCCGTGCGGGCGCCGCCGGAACCTCCGCGAAGGTTCTGGGCCTTTGTGGCGTCACTGTGCCCTGCGGAACCTTCCGCCGGCGCCCGATAAAACCCGCGCGGAGGAGCCGGCGGCTCGAGTGCGGCGTAGCCGGCCGCGGAGGACGGGCGGGCGGGACCCGGGACCCGCAGCGGGGCCGTGACGGACGGGCGGGCGAGGGCCCCGGCGGGGGCGTCCGG
Source organism: Myrmecophaga tridactyla (assembly GCA_004026745.1). Lineage (NCBI taxonomy): Eukaryota > Metazoa > Chordata > Mammalia > Pilosa > Myrmecophagidae > Myrmecophaga > Myrmecophaga tridactyla. Next base: position 37,742 of record PVIY010017289.1, read on the forward strand.
GGCGCGCTGACCGGCCTCGCCGCGCCCCGCCCCGCAGAGCCAAGATGGTGAAGGAGACCGAGTACTATGACATCCTGGGGGTGAAGCCCAGCGCCTCGCCCGAGGAGATCAAGAAGGCCTATCGGAAGCTGGCGCTCAGGTACCACCCCGACAAGAACCCGGACGAGGGCGAGAAGGTGAGGCCGTGCGCTCCCCGGCCGCCCGAGACCCCGGGGGCTCGCCGCGCTCCTGAGCCCCCCGCGCGAGCCCGCGCGTGTCTGCGTTCGCGCCGCAGGTGTGCGTGGCGCCCCCGCCGCGCGTGCCACGGCCCCCGGGAGCCGGGTCCCCACCGCCCGTGCGGGGCGCCGCCGGCCGGCCAGGGCGCCCGGGGCCGCGCCTCCGGGACCTGCGCGCTGGCCGGGCCGGCGGTGAGTGCTCGTGGCCACGGCCCACGCGCGCCCCTCAGGGCCGCTTCCCACCGTCCGGGTCGGGGACGGACCGGTGCCCTCCTGAGAGTGGCCGGGCGCGTTGGGTGCCCATCTCCCGCCTCGCGGGGGTCGTCAGACGTTGAAGAATTGCGGTTTCTATGTGAACCCGGGACGCAGAGACCTGTGACCTGGCATACCCGCTTCCGTGCAGGTTTTCGGTGACAAATGACCCGTGATTGATCACAAGTACTCATAAAATTGGACGAAAATGCTCAAAATCAGAGACTTAGTCTTCTTTTTAGCCGGTTTAGAGGGTCAGAACAGCCTTTTTTTTTTTTTTTTCTTACTCCCCAAGGAGACCTATGAGACACCTGAGCAGGTTAGTTTCAGGACCAGGCATTACAAGAAAAGCTTGTCCTTCCCACTTGTCCCTTCGTTTCTTGCCATTTTGTTATAAAATTTGGACGTCTCAGATGGGACTTGTGAAATGGGGCTGTCGTGGGAGCCACTAACAACCACACCTGCCCGCACTGGACTAGCACTGAAACCTGTGCAGAGGATGCTGGTGTGGAAATACCTGTCTACATTAGTGGTTCCGCTGGACAAAGCTGCTTAAGGAAGGTTGGCCTGGTGGCAGCAGAATATTTATATTTAGCTGCATGTGCCGAATGTGGCTGTCACAAGTTTAAAATGCTTTCCTGTAAGACCATTTTGCTACCCACTGCTGTTTTATTCTCATCTATATTTAGGTGGCTTACTGTAGCCTTTAAATTAACTGGCTTTCTGCATGGTGATTCATCGATGTGCTTCGTAAATTCGTTGTAGTTTGTTCCTGAGACTCTCCTTTAAGGAGAGCCCCGTCAGGCTTCTAATTCCGTGAGCCAGCAGGCTGGCTCAAGGCCGCGCCCAGGAAGGCTGCTGACCCCGGTCTCAGGTCAGGTGCCCTGGCATTTAGTAAGTTCGTGGCTGTGTGAATACTTCGAGATTAGTGTGCTTTTAAAGCCCTGAAGCTTTTTTTTTTTAATTGAATTTGACCTGTGTGACATTTGTGTAGCATTCACCCTGTATACACCTGTCTGAGCAGGTGGTTTGGTTTGTATTAAGTTATTATTTTTTTATAGCCAGCCACTGACTTGGTGTCACATAAAATGAGGTTATTGGTGGTGAGTGGGGCTTGGCAGGTCCCTCTCAGCTTAGGGTGGTTCTGTGATGTGCCCACTGCTAAGAATAATCTTTCCTCCTCACCCTCCATGAAGAGGGGAAAACCCTTTCATTTAGTTCTCAGTTAAAATATAATCCAGGAGGCACCTCTGACTCGTAGATTGTCCACTGTCGTGCCTTGTGTGTAGCACAAGTGCAGTGTCGTTGTTTGGCTGGATGCATGAGAAAAGAGAGATGTCATGAGAAGAAATGCACTTTCAAAATTTCCATGGGGGAGGAGGGGAGAACCTTACAGCAGGCCCAGGTCCGAAGGGAAATTGTTATGGTGAAGAGAGGGCAATTGAAAGATCAGGGGAAACTTGACTTGTAAATCAAGGAGGTAGAGGTGGCTCAGTTTATGGAAACTGTGCTGTAAAGTTCCCCAGAGGGGGCTCATTCATTCATTCACCAAACCCCTCCTGTTCTGGTCCTACTGTGCGCCAGGCACGCTGTGCAGAGCTTGTCTTTCTCTTGCAAACCGGGGTGGTGTTCTTGTCCACTTTATCTGTCACAGGTGGAACTTTTTATTTTTCTGCCTCCTTAGTTTGTCACTGTATTATTCATGTCTCTTCAAAAATAGATTAAGCCAGTCCTTTTCTTCCTTGCTTCTGGACAACTGAGAAGGCGTTTGGGGTGTCAGTCTTTGTTTTTGGCCCTGTTGTCCTGTGTTGCTAAGCAGTGGGCAGGCTGTATTTGTTGTCAGGCACTCTGTTTGGAGTCTGTACTTCTCTCGTCTCATCTGCGGCTGGTTTTCTGCAGGATGCAAGGGTGGTGGCAGGTCAGCAAGATAATCCCTTTCAGGAGCAGTGAAAGGGGCAGATGGCTACTACTCAAACCAGCTTATTTTTTATCGCCCACATGGCAAAAAAAAAATGAGCATTTTATCACTGAACCACCCACGCACCCTACCAGACCAACTTTTGAGATGAGTTTGGCCTTTTGGCCAATTTCACTGTGACTTCTAGTTTAAATAATACCAGTTCAAGTTAAAAAAAATCATAAAAGATAGCACAGCATTGCAGAAAATTTCCATATATAGAGGAATACCCACCAAATACACATTCCCCCTAGCCTCTATCATTGTGCTGCTTTCCAGGCTTTTATCAAGATGATTATACAGATATTTCTTTTCTCTTAATATTTTATCACTAGTACTTTTCCTATGTTGTCTTCAAAGCCACTTTTTTTCCAGATTATCGCAGATTATCGCAGGAGTCTTTTTCTTTTCTTAGATTAATCATTAATTCCTTCAAGTCCAAGTGCTTGTGGAGATCCAGGTATTTGGTGAGCACTTTTAGTGGGCATTCCCAGGCAGCATATTTATCTAGTTCTGGAACTACAGACAGGCTTGGGAACCTCTCCGGGCAGCCTTGCGTCATTGCTTTCTGATTGTCCATACCAGCCACCTGGTCTCTATGCCTCAATTTTTCAGCTGTGGAAAGGGGTAGTAAATGAATGAAATCTACTTCTTCACAGAAATTATGTGTGAATTAACATATCGCGGTGCAACGTTGGCTCGGTGGCAGAATTCTCGCCTGCTATGCTGGAGACCAGGTTCGATTTCCAGCATCTGCCCATGAAAAAAGAAAAAAAAAAGCTCTAGCAACCTACTGTATGATTCTGATGTGTCTTTAAGACTTTGTTTTTTTTAATTGCCTAGTTTTGGCTACCTTAGTAAAGAGATCTGTACAACAAGAGAAAACAGTTTTGCTGTCCGTAGGTTCCATATTTGTATCTTTGTGACACTTTGAACATTCTTTATGTTTTATGGAAACAGCTGCATCATAGGATGTTTATATATGCATCTATTTCTGACTAAACTGTAGCCCCAGGAGGGCCAAGACCCTACCTTGTTCATTTCTGAATTCCCAGAATCAAGTCCTCCTTTTAACAGATATTTACTGACTGCCTTCTGTGTGCCAGGAACAGTTGAGGGGTGAACAGAGCTTGCAAGGCCCCTGTCCTGTAGGAGCTTATATTGCAGTAGGAAGATAAAACATAAGCAGTAAATGATATGGTGTGTTGGAAGGTGATTAGTCTTTGGGAGAAAAATAAAGCAGGACTGATAACAGTACAACATGAATGGACCGCAGAAACACTGTGCTAGATGAAGGAAGCCAGACACAAAGTACCACATATTGTATGATTCAATTTATACGAAATATCCAGAACAGGCAAATGTACAGAAAGCAGATTGGTGGTTGCCAGGGGAGAGGGGAGAGTAGGAGGAGGCTGTGTGGGGTTTCCTTTTGGGGGTGATGAGAACGCTCTGGAACAGATAGTGGTGATGGTTGCACACTGTGAATATACTTAAAACCACTGAATTGCACACTTAAAAATGATTAAAGTGGTACATTTTACGTTATATGTATTTTTTCACACACAAAAAGACAAAAATCAGAGAAGGGTGGTGTTCTCGGAGATGGGCTTGTGATTTTAAAACAGGGCCGTTGGGGGGACCTTGCTGAAAAGTAGCATTTGAGCAAAGGCTTAAAAAAGGAGCGTGGAAGGGATGCCCGTAGCAGGCTGAGGACAGGTGCGTTTGGTGTTGAGGGCTGGGGGAAGGCCATGCAGGAGGAGCGGAGCGTGGGGGCTGAGTGGTCGGTGCAGGAGGAGCCCACGGCAGAGGGTCTTGGGTGGGTCTTGTAGATCAGTCAGGACCGACGGACTTTCACTCAGAGCAGTAAGCTTGCGGGAGGGGCGGGGCAGATGACGGCCCTGGCTCACAGGCCTGCTCTGGCTGCCCTGCGGAGACCAGACTGGAAGCTGGGGTGGGGATGGAATTTGGGAGGTCACGAGGAGGCTGGCGCAGTAACCAGCAAGACATGGAGGCTTTGATCAGGGAGGACGTGGCGATGGTGGTGAGGAGGGATGGATTTGGGCATGTTAGTGCCCTTATTTTAAAACTTCCAGGCTTACAGAGAAGGTGAGAGTGGTACAGCGAACACCTGTATATCCTTCACCTCCTTTGGCCAGTTGTAAAGATGTTGCCATGTTGGTTTTATCCATTGTTGTTGTTATTTGCTAAAGCTTTTGAGAGTAAGTTGCATAGATCATGACCTTTCAGCCCCAAATACTTGTACAGGAACGAGGACCCCCTCATCCATAACCGTAGTACAATTATCAAAGTTAGGTAGTTCAACATTGAGGAAAAAAATTCACATTTCTCCAGTTGTTCCGATACTATCCTTCACAGTCATTTTTTTCTTCAATGGGGATCCACTCTGGGACTGCACACTGCGTTTCGTTTTCCTTTCTTTTTGTCTCCTTTAATCTTGCTTCTGCAACAGCGGCATTTTTGAAGAGCCTGGGCCGGTTTTACAGCATGTCCTCAATTTGTGTTTTCTGATTCTTTTCTTACAAATGGATTCCAGTAGTGCATTTTCGGTAGGAATGCCACGCAAAGATACTGTGTTTGTCTCGGGGTACTAGAGAGCCAACAGGACTTGTTGACAGATGAGATGTGAGGGAGAGAAGAATGGTCTTGGCGTTGCCCATTGACTGAACTATGGGGACGCCTGTGGGAGGAGCAGGATTTGCAGTGGGGTGGGGGTCAGGAGTACGGGCTCGCACACTTTGGGGCACCTGGTTAGGTGCTCGTAAGGTATCTGTAGTTGCATTTCATAGCAGGAGACCACCAGTGCCCTGATGTGGAGGCTGGTGATGGCACCCAGGAGTGCTGGGCAGCCTCCGGCTCTAGAGGAGGCCGCCCAGTCTCACTGCCTCTGAGCCCAGCCACTTCTTCCTGTTGGTGCAGCCAGAGCAGGAGAAACTTTCCTTCCCTGTTACTTCTCTCCTTTATTCTTGGCAGCCCTTCCACCAGGTACTTAATAATTTCTGCCTTGTGTTTCCCTTTTTACAAGGGAAATAAATGAAAAAATAAGGTTTCGGACTGGGAGTGCATGCCGACCACGTGCTTTGGGGGCTGGGTGCAGTAATGCCTCTCCTACTGGGTAACGTGGTGGGTTTGCTTAGTAAATCGATTTGAACCTCTCTCTCTCTCTTTTTAATCTCTCTCTCTCTCTCTCTCTCTTTCTTTTTAAAGTTTAAACTCATATCCCAGGCATATGAAGTGCTTTCAGATCCAAAGAAAAGAGACATTTATGACCAGGGCGGGGAGCAGGCAATTAAAGAAGGCGGCTCAGGGAGCCCCAGCTTCTCTTCACCCATGGACATCTTCGACATGTTCTTTGGTGGTGGAGGACGGATGGCTAGAGAGAGAAGAGGTAAATGCTTTTAAAGAAATGTAAGCAAGTTTTATAGTTTCCACGGTTGTCCGTTCTGTTGGGAGCAGGGTGGATCATACTCCAAAAGGGTGCATTTGTCATGTTTTAGGATCATGAGCTTTAAATAGCTTGTCTTGTATCCAGGCCACCCTGAGTCTGTTAGCATCTACAGCAATTACCTGACACCATCCAGACACCACATGGCACGGGTATATAAGGGAGCCAGCATAGTAGGGGAGAAGGTCAAGTTCATCTTGTTGTCCCTTTTTTTTTTTTAATTGTTGGGGTCAGGCATCTGAGTATCCTCGGGGACATAAGTGGCACCTGCTCTGGTTGTTACTGAGGCTTCTTACAGCTCGTCCCTCCCCTCCTGCACCCCCTCCTTCCCCTCCTGCACCCCCTCCCCCCGCTCCTGTACTCCCTCCCTCCCCTCATGCACCCCCTCCCTCCCATGCCTGTTTCCCCAGCTGGCGCTGGGGTTGATACTCTGCCATGTTCGGGGTAGCCTCATTTACCCAGTGTGCTCGGGAGAGTTTCTCAGTAACAGAGTTGACTTGTTTTATGTTTTATAGTCTTTGTAAAATAAATTGCCTGCTTCTATTTTCAGGATGCTGTTTGGAAGCAGCTTTATACCCAAGAGGTGGAGGAGGCCCTGGGAGCCCCTAACTAAATGGCTGCAGGCCACTCTGGTTTTGAGTTCTGGGGTTTGCTCTTCCTAATTTTTCCACATCTTACCTCCTGCCAGGTTATGAGCTGTCACCTCTAATGGATATCAGTGGATATCACTTTATCCCTGTCCAATTTACTGTTGGTAATCTTCTTGGAACCTCAAAACCAAGCTTACCTACAATTTTGGGTAAAATCAGAATAAAATAAGCTCTGCAGTGGAGTTTACAGAACTGCGGTTTTAGTCAATGAGAAACCCCTGGATAAATGAGGCTGCACTTGTTGTCACATTAGAATTGACTTTGGGCTTCAGAGAGCTTGGGTGTCAATTCTGTGAACATGGTGTCCTGAAAATCACAGAGAGTTTATGAGGGAAAACTCCTTCCCCTGTTGCCTGGGTATTTTGCCTGGTCATGTAATTGACGGTGTAGGCGTGTGATGAAATCCTTGGGTCTTCTCTTGCCGGCTCTCTCTCTCTGTCTGGAGATGAGCAACATCACGCCCTTAATTAAGGCATCGCTCAAAGATGACAGCCAGTAAACAGGGACGGCCGGTCTCGGTGCCTGTGAGAGCCCCATGGGCAGCGCTGGGTCGTCACACGTCAGTCCTGACAGGCTGGCACAGCGCCGGGACAGCCAGCCCCTCCCTGGGACGAGGCCCCCCGCCTTGCATGCAGAGACACCAGTCGGCAGAGGAGAGCATCCCGCTTGGCCACAGATTACAGGAGAGCGATGATTTTTCAGAGAGCAGGGCGCTTTCTGCCCAAGGAAGGGCTCCAGTAATGGGTCCAGAGGATTGGGTTTTCACGTGCTCACCCCGGAGGGTCGGGTTTTCACGTGCTCACCCCGGAGGGAGGGCTCTTTTCATGGGGAGTACTTAGTTAACTGGCTTGATTGGTTAACATCGTCACAGGTTACTTAGTCAGAGGCCCTTCCTGTCTTCAGGTTTGTTCTCAAAAAGTGAAGGTGGAAAGTCTTTTTGATGACATCATAATTGAGTTGCTGCCTCACAGCTAGAGAAGGTGTCAATTCTAGAGGTTGCCCGAGGGACAGAGGGCCAGGAGGAGCTGACAGAAGCATCGCTTCCCCCTGGGAAGGGAGCGCCCGGCCCAAACCAGGTCCCCGTGTCTGGAGGCATCCTATGGGTGGCATTTAATCCAGTGGCGTATTTCATACAGTTTACTAATTGTTCCGTGTTTTGTTTTGTTTTTGCTAAGGCAAGAATGTTGTACATCAGCTGTCTGTAACTCTTGAAGACTTATATAATGGAGTCACAAAGAAACTGGCCCTTCAGAAAAATGTAATTTGTGAGAAATGCGAAGGTAAAAATTAATTTTTAAATGGCTCTCCCACTTCTGATCCCTTCCGTCTGAAAACAGGTCAGGTTGTTTTACAATGCAGAAGGAAAATAATTTATCTTTTCTGCATGAAGCTGAAACAGAGAATGCAAACCAGGTGGTCTAAAGGCCAAATCTCTCTACCTGAAAGAATGTTTTATTTGGGCTGCACATTTAATATGTGGGCAATTATTTTAAATTTCTGACTATCAGGAGAGGTCACCTAACCAAGGGGTTGGCAGACTTTTTCTGTAAGGAGTCAGATAGTTAGCATTCTGGGTGTTGTGGGCCATCCAGTCTCTGAGGCAGGTACTCAGCTCCGCCGTTCGTAGCCCTTGAACAGCCACAGACCACGTGTAAAGGAACGTGCCTGCGCTCCAGTGAAACTCCATGTACAGAAGCAGGCAACTGACCATGGGGTGCTGACTTAAATGTAACTGCAATTACATAACCAATGTAATTATATCATTACTGTAATTTTTTAAAATCAGAGTTTTCAAGGCCCGACCTGGTGATCCTCGACCCTGCTGTGCATTCAGTGGGCTGACCCAGGAAGCCCGCCCTCGTGACAGGGCTCGTGTTCTCCGCGGCTCCCCAGTGCCAGCCTGCTCCTTCTCACGTAGGCTGGGTGGAGGAAAGAGGACACGTTTGGTGAAACTGAAGTAGTGGATTTGGCGTGGCCCGGCCGTAAACGTGAATGTGTGATTTAGATCAGGCTATTGGCTGCTTAGCGAGGATGGCCCAGCTTCACCCACGCTGCTTTTCATGGCCGTCAGTGGTCAGAACCCAGACCCACTGCAGCGTCCCATGAGCGGCTCATCGCCCTCGTGCCGTGGCAGCCGCGGGCCGCAGCCCTCACTCCCGTCCCTCTGCAGGTGTCGGTGGGAAGAAGGGCTCTGTGGAGAAGTGTCCCCTGTGCAAGGGCCGGGGCATGCAGGTCCACGTCCAGCAGGTCGGGCCGGGCCTGGTGCAGCAGATCCAGACGGTGTGCACTGAGTGCAAGGGCCGGGGCGAGCGCATCCACCCCAAGGACCGCTGCGAGGGCTGCGGCGGCGCCAAGGTGGTCCGGGAGAAGAAGATCATCGAGGTACACGTGGAAAAAGGTGAGGCTGCACAGAACCAGCTCTTCCTGCTCTGTTGGAGATGCCTCTCGGGTGCCAGTCGTGGGGCGCAACACGGCTTAGGTATCAGGAGAGTGAGATACATGACAGTTTATATTCAGCAGTATTAGGGTGTGCCCCAAATTCCTCCTGTTGCCACATCACCTTCCCTTGACCTCCCTGACCTCATTGCTGTCCCATGTCACTTGCCAAAGTTTTCTTGTTGAGGTCTGCTTCCTTGAGATTAAAAAAAACAGCTACCTCTTTGTAAGGTTCTCCGTGCCTTGAAAGTCTTACTTGTCCCCCGATTTGCCTTCTCCTGTCATTCTTACACCATCCTTTAGGATCTTTGTCCTTCCTGTTGGCTCTTATTGCTCCTTAGCCATAATGTGTGGGATGCATCCCTGTCGCGCCACGTCCTTTCCTCACACACCCCCCTCTGCTGCTTCACATCCTTCCGTATAGTGCCTCGCCCTCCATTCATTCTGCCTGGCGCCATCATTCTAAGGCTTTTTTTTTTCAGCCTCAGCTGTTCTCCAAAATATTTCCTGATTATTTGGTGGCTTCCCAATCCAGCCAGTGCATCTTAGACCGAAGATGAGACCCAAAACATAAGGATCCATACCCAGCCAACACAGGTGGTGTCAGAGGGACTCTTGTTCTGACCCGCCTTAGTCCGGGCCTGGGCGCGTGCGCACACTCTTACCACGCAACAGGCTGGTGTCCTGCCCGTCTGTCCTCAGAACCGCATGCCCCATGTGCCCTGGGAAGTGGGTGGTGACCTCAGGCTTGCAGGGAGGCACCAGGAGGGCATCGCAGTGCCCGGGCAAGCAGGGGAGTGCGGTGAGAACCCGTGGGTCATCGCCCTGTAGCCCGCTCCCCTTGCTGCCTGCCTCGCTGAGGACCCACATTTGCCGAGGAAAGCTTGACCTCAGGGTTGTCCCATCCTCTTGTCTGCACACGTTTGGGAGGTTTGATGAATAAAGGACCCCTTACAGGATTCTGTGTTCCTTCTTCAGAAGTTTTAGGGAAAGGGCGAATTTTAAGAGAAGGGGCTAATCGGAAAGGATGATGTCCCCTAGGTATGAAAGATGGGCAGAAGATACTGTTTCATGGAGAAGGGGATCAGGAGCCCGAGCTGGAGCCTGGAGATGTCATAATTGTGCTTGATCAGAAGGACCACAGTGTCTTCCAGAGACGAGGCCACGACTTGATCATAAAGATGAAAATTCAGCTTTCGGAAGCCCTTTGTGGCTTCAAGAAGACCATAAAAACACTGGATGATCGAATCCTTGTAATTACATCCAAATCAGGTAATGTTGCAAATGTGTGGTGCCATTGTAGCTGTTAGTACTGGCAGGTGGTCCGGTGTCCCATTTTAGGTTGACTTCTGTTACTCAAGTAACTGTGACTTGATTTTTCTCTAAATTTAAAGTCATCATTAATGACTGGTTCTCCTGAGAATTTTATGCATTTGTTTTATTCTCCTAGAAAAACAATTCAGAGAGGACTTGAGGAACCTCAAAGAGGAATCTTGGAAGTCTAAAATTCTAACCGAATCTGCCAATTAAAGTTCAAATGAAAAATTATTTTTGTGTAAGAAGAAAACCCAGCTGCTAATAGGTGGTGTTTCTTCCCATTACATGGCGATCTGTCCTGACCCATCTGCATGCTCCTCTGGTCTGTGTGGGAGACATTGCAGAGCAGAGTTCTAGAGTAGAGTCTTCCTGAAAGAAAAAGGACATTGCTGCCAGCCTAACTTTGGAGGCTTCCCCAGGAACTGTCCTTGCCTGCATCCACCCACAGGGTCCTGAGCGAGCCGCCCAGGGGCCTGAGCTCTTGGGACTCTGGTCCTGCAGGGACTCCCGGCTTGCAGTTCCCGGGAGGGTTGGTGTCCACTGCAGCCGAGGAGCCAGGTGTGCACGGCAGTCCTTCCTAGAAGGGGCTGAGGGGGCGGTCAGGCAAGTTAGAGAAGGGAGAGAGGGCAGGTTGGGGACTTGATTAAAAGCTGCTTCTGAATAGCACTGGACTTAAGAAAGAGAGAAGGTCATTTGCCCACATCAGAGAACATCCAGACGGGATGTGGTGGCCGTGGGCGCCAGCCCCCCACTGAGTGTGAGCAGTGCTGTGCTGGTTTCCCTGATGGCCACACGGTCAGGGAGGAACTTCCTTTGGCAATAGAAGGTTTATGGCTAGAGGGGCAGTTCAGGTCTGGGGCAGGAGGTAACCAGCCGATAAGCCAGCCCACAGGCAGTGGTAACTGGTGATAAGACTGAAGCCCAGTGAGGTGAGCAGCTCCCACTGTCACCACGCCTCTCTGACCCACTGCCAGGCCTCCTCTGACTCTGCCCGAGAGGCCCCACTCCTCTGCCCCCGCCCTTTGCCTTTGCCTGCCTGCTTTCCCCACTGTAGCTTTGTTCTCTCTCCCAACCACTTTTAACAAGGTTCTTTTCTGCTACTTCATTTTCTGGGCATAATGTGAAATGGGATTATACATCTAAACCTTGATTGGAAGTTTTTTTTTTAACTTTTTTTTTTGGAAATAATTTCAAACGTAAATAAAAGTAGTACAAGGGACACCTGTATAGCCCGTTACCCAGGTTGTGTATTGTTAACGTTTTATCCCATTTGCTTTCCCCACAATTTTGGTTGTGGGGAAAGCACTACAGTGCAAAATTTGCATGAAGATTTTAATCTAAAACATCTTCCTTAAAGTTCCATTTCCATAGACCCTGCATGATTCCCATTTTTTCTCTCCTCGCTCGACTAGGAAAGTTTGAGTACCACAGTTTACACAGAGCCCTCGGCCACTGCCTGTGAGCAGGTTCGTGCCCAGGGCTTCCTCACAGCGTCGATGCAAACAGACCAGCTCAGGTTCTGGCCCTACTGAGGACCAGGGCTGGGCAGCACCTGCGTGTGACTTCTGTAGGGAGCATGTCCTTGGCCGCGAGCTCCCAGGAGCAGGGCCTGATGTGGTCTCAGAGCCCAGGGCTCCTCGCTGCCTCCCAGCCACAAGGACCCTGGAAGCCTAGGACAGAGTGAGGGTGCCA
>PVIY010017290.1:0-49785 GCA_004026745.1 Myrmecophaga tridactyla
TTTGGGCAAGTGGCCTTTAGGTCTCCAATCAATCACCAAACGAAGTATCTCTAAGGATGGTGCCTCTTTCAGAAATGATACTGAGAAAAGCATTTGTGCTAATACTGGTCTCACCTTAAGAATTAATCACAGGTTTTCAACACAGCACATTTCTGAACCACTGCTCGGCATGTGTGACAATTCTTCTATAATTATCCTAAAACAAGGAATTTCCCAAAACTTCAAGATGGGACACAGAAAAGTGTCCCAAGCCTCCAAATGGAGACAGCCAAGCACGATAATAAAGGCAAGGAAGCAGACATTTTGAGAACTTGTATGTCAGTCTTTCCAAAATTATCTTCCTCTCCAACAAGAAAATCCATTACTAGAAATTAAAGTCTTTTAGCAAAATCAGTCAAAAAGTTGAATATTCTTATAGCTCAAATTTTGTGCACATTCATGTTTATTTAAAATAGTCCCCTCCCCCAGAAAAGAAGGGAAGAAAGCGTTCAGTGAAAAGGAATTGGCTGAATTTATGATCGCATGAACAGAGCAAATGAACCTCAAGTGTTTAGTACAGCCTTAAAACACAGCAGAATCTCCACAGAACTCTTGTTGTTCTTGCAAACACACAGCTGTGATAGGAATCCCATGCAAATGTTTTTGATGATGTAGGAAGATAAAAAGGAATACCATCAAAAAGGCACATAACATCACCTAAAGTGAAAACAATTGCTATAAAACAGTATATCCAGTGTGATCCCATTTGGTTTGTAATGTGATAAATAGGTTATGTTTGGGTAGTAGCATACAGTTCTTATGTGATTAATTTTGTTACTAAATTTTCTAGAATTATGGCTTATTGAATTTGAAAAGAGGGAAAGGGGTCTATTGTCAAAACATTGTACTCCACTGAGTCACTAAAGTCCTTCTGTCTTCGCAATCCCTCTCCCTAACCCCCATAAAATGTCATAGCCCCAAGAGAGGAGGCAGTCTGAGCCTTCTCACTAACTTTAGGCAGAAAGCAAGGATCTGCTGACTGTTGTAAATGAAAGCTAAGAATTGGTCAAACTGGATGGCCCTACTTATGGATTTGCCCAGAAGTGCGTCAGAAACCATCAAGTTGATTTCAAAAGAGAAGCGTCTGCCATGCGGGAGACCAGATTCGATTCCCGACCCTTGCACCCGCACCACCACCCCCTGAAAAAAAAGAGGGAAACCTTTTGTTCCCCTCTGGGATATCACTCCTAACAAGAGGGAACCCACATAAACAAAGTTCTATGGAAAGTCAAGACAAGGTAATAAGATCCCTGTGCGGGTGGATTTGGGGTGAAGCAGCTGACCAGCTGAGGAACTGGGGCAAGTTAAGTCAGTTTTCTTATCTATAAAATGATAGTAATAATACTATCAAACCTCATTAATCTTCTTAGGGTTTTGTGAGCACAAAATGAGATAATACCTCTAAAGAACTTAACACAATGCTTAATGCGGATGAGACATTCAATAACTACTAGCCACCGCTGTAATTATTTGACAAGGTTAAAGAAAAAATTGAGTTGTTTTCATATTTAATAAGAGTGAATAATTTGAATGGTATCATTCTTGGTATTTCTATAGCTTTTCCATGGTTTCTTATTTATTTTTTAAAAATAGGCTTTTGGGAAATATTTTTTGTTTTGGAAATTCACTCTCATTAAACCTTTCTTTTGGCCTGAAGAATATAGAGTCTGAAGTTCCAAAGTTCATCATATCTATTTTTATCTTTAGTTGATCTGATAGCTTCTCTCTAACAGGAGCCTTCCAGAAAGAATAAGCAAAAAGTTTAAAAGAGGGATATTCTAAAATGGACTAGATGGAATGAATATATAGCCCACTTTATTTAAGAAAGCTCTGTATTACAAAATTAACAAAAAGCTGCAATAGTAATCCTCAGCGTTTTTTTAGAAAATCTGTCTAGGCGTTTAATTACAATTTGTTTTTCACTTAGAAATCCACTAAACCTCAGACAGGGCCATTTCAAAGTATTTTTCTAGGTTGGCAATTATAAATCGATGTACCAGGATACGTATTAAAGGGAATGTACTGGAATAAAATTCGATGAGAAATCACTTCGCACGTTTATCCAGGAGAAAACTATAAGAAGCCCCAGGAGATCTGTGTACCCCAAAAGTGAATAATTTTTGCCCAGTAAATATCTATGTAAGTGAAGTAACTGAATAATCCTGGCAGTTCCTATCTTAAATGCTTTGTGGACACATTATGATTAACAGAGTATACACCTCAATTTAGGGTGGGGAGCATGTGACCCTTGACTGCATAAAGGGTCTCTCCAGCAAAGCCCACAGTGTAAGATCTAAGCTGGCCACTTACATTCTGTATCAGGTTCCCATCCCAATTCTATTTTAGACATTGCAAGAAGCGAAGTGCTTTGATGGTCTTTGCCATAATCATGTCTTCTTGCTCATGGCTGTATCCCTTGAGTTTCTCCAGTAGTTACTGGGGTGAGGCCTACCTTAGGTGGGTGTAGTCAGGGTCAATGCACACTTGATACCACTTACCCATTTCTAAACCACCCAGGCTATATGAAGCTTAAAACAATGTATAATGAAAGCTATTAATTTATTTAATACTTACCCTGTGGCAATCATCATATTAAGCACTTCATATGCATTATCTTATTCAACCCCTACAATAACCCCATGAAGTTAATAGCATTCCCATTTATAGGTCCTATATCTGAGGTTCAGAAAATTTAAGGAATTTGATCACAAGACACAGCCGGTGAATGGCAGAGCTGGAATGTGAGCCTAGATTTTATCTTTTCTCCTAAATGCCATACTTTAAAACTTCTTGTGTATAACACTGAAAACTCTGCTGAGAAAGTAGAGATGGAGGCTTTCAACAATCCCAGAGATAACCTCGGAATAGCAATACATTGAACTCATGGAACTTGCAGGAGGAAGATACTGGCTCTGATGGCTTCCCTGAGTCTCACAGAGTGTAGCGGAAAAGAAAATTAGAATCAGCTGTCATGCTATATCTTAGGGGCCACATGGGGCCATCCCCTGTGACTGATGGAAAGGAGAACACTAAGGATCAAGAAGGCAGAAGCACTAATCTTGACCTTTATCCCCATAACTTTAGGACATTATTATGACCTACATACGGGTCTTAGGAGCTTGATGAACCTCCTTGTTCTTAGACCCATGTTTCATTAAATAACTTATGTCACAACACTGCACTGGACTCCAAGACGTCTCATTGGCCTTACCAATAGGTTGATAGTGACTTAAGGGTGGTGATTGTGTCTTATTTCACCATGAATCCCTAGAAACTAGGGTATGGCTTGACACTCAAGAGGTATTCCAAAATTGTGAATAAATGAACAGATGAATCTTATGAAAAAATATGACTGAGCTAAGTACACATTCACAAATATAGTTGCTAAGCTATCATATCTCAGCCACTTTTTTAAGCCAGCATCCCTGCCTAGAATCCATGCCACCCTCTTCTTACCTGTAAAAATAGTCACAACTTTCAAGTTCCCAATTCAGAGTTCCATCTCTCTTGTGAAGCTTTTGCTATGCTTACCTCTTAATGCTGACCTGGTTATGTATGTTGACCTCATTTGCATTTCATACTTTGACACATGATAGTTTTTACTCTTGTCTGGTCATTTCATCAAGAATATAGATTCCCAGAGTATCTGAATTGGCTGTATTTTAGAATATTTAGGTATATTGCACAACAATAAGAATAAATGATAATAAATTGAAAGATTTGAACTAACATAATGTCTAGAAAAAAGGCAATACACTAAAGATAATATTCCATGTATATAATGCAATATTCCATGTATATACATTTCAAAAACAGGCAAAAATCAACCTATATAATTAAAAGTCAAGATGGAGGTTAACATTGGGGGAGGCATGAGAATGGAAGAAAACCAAAGATGAAGACTGGGGTCCTGACAATGTTCTGATTGTGGATCTGGGTACTAGTTACACACATGTGTTCAATATGTGAGAAGCCACTAAACTGAAAATTTATAGGAACTTCTCTGCATGTATGTTATACTTCAACATGAGTTGTTCTATCAAAATCTCCTGAGAGGGCTCTCACTTCTGTCCCAGATGGAGTAAAGGGAACCAGATTTACTTATCTATCTTAAACTACTAGAAAACTGAATCAAATGTATAAAACAATGGTTTTCAGAAATTGAGCAACAAGTGACACAGAACTTGCATGCTTGAGTGAAGTGAAACAAAAGAGGTGAACCTCATCATTGCCTCACATTTCTTACCTGGAGGCTATAATGCATGGAGAAAAAAAAACAAACAAATCTGACTAAATTGGAACAGAATCAGCATAAAGAAAGACTTTGAGAAAGGAGGGCGGAACACTGGAGAGGAGGGGAGCTATATAGAGAGAGGGCTCTGGAGAGCTGCAGAGGGATCTCCTTGACACAGTTAGCACATGTGTCAGAAGAGGCTACCTTAAGCCAGGGGAGAACCTTTGGAAATCTGTGGGGTGAAAAAGTTCCAGGGCTCACATAGATCTGGGGATAAATTTTGTTCAATCAGTTTTAGTGCAAGACCTCATAAATGAGAAGTTGGGTAGAGTCCTCAAAAACATGGCTCTTAATAGTGG
Source organism: Myrmecophaga tridactyla (assembly GCA_004026745.1). Taxonomy (NCBI): domain Eukaryota; kingdom Metazoa; phylum Chordata; class Mammalia; order Pilosa; family Myrmecophagidae; genus Myrmecophaga; species Myrmecophaga tridactyla. Next base: position 4,633 of record PVIY010017290.1, read on the forward strand.
AATAATTAGTCCTAAATTAAAGGCTTCTCTAGATCCATTAAAAAAAATCTTAAAAGCAATCCTTGAAAGGTTAAATCTAATCACAAGTAAGTTAACTGTGTGCCAGAACAAGTCTAACATTATTTGAAAGCATACATTAAAATTCAACATCCAACGACACTGACATTCATAATGTTGCTGATTCACAATGTCTGACATAAATAAAAAATTACCAAGATGCAGCGCAGCCAAAAAAATATGTCCTATAACCAATAGAAAAATCAAGTAACAAAAACAGGCTCAGATTTGACAGAGATGATGGAATTAACAGACAAGGATATTAAAGCAGCTATTATAAATATGCTTCATAAATTCAAGAAAGTAGAAGAAAACACAAGTATAATGAGAATGAATATGTAAGGTAGAAAAAATCCAAACAAAACTTCTAGAAAGGAAAAATAAAATATTTGAAATGAAAAATTCACTGGTTGGGACTAACAATAGATTAGACACTGCAGAAGAAAATATCAGTTAACTTGAAGCACAGAGAAATTGAAAAAAAAACAGCAGAACATCAGACATATCAAGCAATTTAGCATACCTACAGATGGAATCCCTGAAGTGAGAAGGAAGAGAAAAATATTTTGAAATATAATAGTCAAGTATTCAAATATGAAAAACTATAAACCAACAGATGCAAAATGCTTAGCAATTCTAAGCAAAAGAAGCATAAAGAAAAACCAGGAATGTATAATCAAATTTCTGAAAACTAGTCATAAGTTTTCAGTCAAATTTCTGAAAACTTCTGTCAGTGTCATTGGGTGTTGAATTTTGATGTATGCTTTTAAATAATGTTAGACTTGTTCTGGCACACAGTTTACTTACTTGTGATTAGATTGATCCTTTCAAGGATTGCTTTTAAGATTTTTTTTTAATGGATTTAGAGAAGCCTTTAATTTAGGACTAATTATTCCACTATTAAGAGCCATGTTTTTGAGGACTCGACCCAATTTCTCATCTATGAGATCTTGCACTAAAACTGAGTGAACAAAATTTATCCCCAGATCTATGTGAGCCCTGGAAATTGTTCACCCCACAGATTTCCAAAGGTCATAAGTTTTCAGTCAAATTTCTGAAAAAGAGTCATAAGCCCACCAGAAAAAAATAACACACTAAGTACAGAGGAACAAATATAAGAATAACAGGCTTCTGTTCAAAAGTTACATGGAGGAGCACCTTTAAAGTATCAAAAGAAAAAACTGCCAGTCTAGAATTCCATGTCAAATGAAAATATTTTTAAAAATGAAAGCAAAACAAAGACTTTATTGGACAAATGAAAGCTGATGAAATTCATCACCAATAGCCATGCATTACTGTTAAAATAAATTTTCCAGGAGAAGATAAATTATACCAAAAGGAAATTTGGATCTACACTAAGAGTAAAGAGTGCCTAAAAGGGTAAATGTATGGGTAAATATAAAACATTCTTTTCTCATGTTTTAAGCTCTTTAAAAGTAATTGACTGTTTAAAGAAACTTAAAAAAGCAAAAAAAACATTGCATTTGGGAGCTTAAATGTATGATAGCACAAACAGCAAAAAAAAAAATGGGAATAGAAGAATACTGTTATAAGGTTCTTGCCTTAAACATGAAGTTAAACAACTATTGGAAGACAAATTGTGATAAGATAAAGTTGCATATTATAAACTATATGGCAACCACTAAAAAATAAAACAGAGAATATAGCTAATAAAGGAGTGATAGAGATTAAATGAAAACAGCAAGACTCAGTACAAAAGAAGGCAAGAAAAAAAGAAAAACATTAAATAAATATAACATGACTGCAGATTATACCCCAACCATATTGACACTTAGGTTAAATATAAATGGTTTAAGCATACCAACTATAATGCAAATTATGTCAAATTGGATTAGAAATCAAGACCCAACAATATGCTGACTATAAAAAAGAAAGTTTTTTATATGAACGTGTTAAAAGTGAAAGGGCAAAAATAGATATACATACAAATCATAATCATAAAAATCTGCAGTGGATATAGTAATATAAGACATAGTTAATCTTAGAAGAAGAAATATTATTAGGGATAAAAGGTAGCATTTCATAATGATAAAGGTGTCAGTCCATCAAGAGTATACAACAATCCCATACATGTATGCACCTGCAAAGAGAATTTCAATTTACATGAAGCAAGGAGTGATAGGACTGAATAGAGAAATAGATGAATCCATAATTATGCTTCATATTTCATCATTATTCTCTTTGTAATCAATAGAACACAAGATGGAAAAATGAGTAAGGTATAGAAGACTTCAACAACACTAGCAACGAACTTGACAACCGACATTTATAGAGCACCCTTCCCCCCAACATATTATTTTCAATTGTATACAGGATGTTTACAAAAGATAGACAATATTCTATGCCATAAAACAAGTCGCAATAATTGTTAAAAGATTAAAACAACAGAAAGTAGGTTCTATGAATACAATGGAGTTATATCAGAAAACAATAACAGAAAATTGCCTGGAAAAAATCTCCAAATATTTAGAAACTAAACAATGTGTTTCTAAGTAACCCAAATGTCAAAGAAGAAATTACATGGGAAACTAGAAAAAATGAGGGGGCTGATTAAAATTAAAGCATAACATATCAGAATCTGTGCAATGTCACTAAAGCTTTCTTAAAGGGAGATTTATAACATTAATGCTTATATTAGAAAAGAAGAAAAGAATGAAATAAAGAACAGAAATCAAGGAAATGGAAATAGAAAACAACTGTTTGAAAATTGTTTACTTGGAAAGTAAGTGTGTTTGAAAGGAGCAGCTCTAACCAGACTTATCAGAAAGAAAAAGAGAGAATACATAAGTTATTGTACCAGAAATGAAAGAGTAGACTTCACAGCAGTTACTACAGATATTAAAGGCAAGTAAGAGAATACTATGAACAACTTTATGCCTATATATTCAACAACTTAGATAAGGTTAAGTTTCTTGAAAGATACAAACTACTAAAACTCACTCAAGAAGAACCAGATAATGTCAATAGCTCGATAACTATTTTTAAAATTCCAAGAGTTCATGATTAAAAACCTTCCCACAAAGGAAAATCTAGGGCTATATGGCTTCACTGCTAATTCTACCAAACATTTCAGGAGCAAATACCAATTCCCTACAAACTCTTCCAGAAAACAAAGATGGATGAAACTCTGCTCAACTCATTCATTAAGGCCATCTTTACCTGGGTTTTTGGCCATCATTATGAAATCCAGACAAAGACATTATAAGAAAAGAAAACTTCATACCAATAACCCTCATGAACATAGATGCAAAACTCCTAAACACAATTTTGACAAATAGAATTCAGAAATATATATAAAGAGATATGATATCATGACCAAGTAAGATTTAAAACATTTAACAAAACTCAACATTGACTCTCATAACTCAGAAAATCTTCTGAACCTGATAAAGAGCCTTGACAATCAACAAACAAGAAACCAGTAACACCAAAAGCAAAAAAAAAACTAAAGTTAACGTCACACCTAGTGACAAGAGAACAGTTTTTTTTCATTCCCTTCAGAACAGGAATGAACTTGGATGTCCACTCTCAACTCTCCTAACCAGCATTCTACTAGAGGTCCCTGTTAGTGCAATCAGGCAAGAAAAAAAAAAGGCACACAAATTGAAAAGAAAGAAACATAGTTGTTTTAATTCACAGACAACATGATTGTCTATGTAGAATATTCTAAGCACTTTCTTTTAAAAGCCACTAGAACTAATGTGAGTTCAGCAAAGTTATATGCTACAAGGTCATATCAATTGTATTTCCATGGACTACAATAAACAATTGGATTTTTTTTTTTTTTTGCTGTTAACATTTGAGGTCATTATGTCTGATACTTTTTCTAGGCACCCTTTTCTTTTTTCAAAATTGGGATTCTACTGGATATTGTAGTTTTAATACCACTTAAAATCAATAATATATCAAAAACATATTCCATACCATTAATTATTATTATATTTAAATGTTTCCTCTTAATTATTCTTGAGAATCTCATTTTAAAGCCTGTAACACATATTATACTGTGATTATATTAAAATTTACCTAGTCATTCTATGACTAGACAATTCTCTTGTCACTTGGCATTTAGATTTATCACCTGCACTTTTGCTAGTTGACCTTTCTTATCTGACCTTTTCTAACTGCCTCAAAAATTTTTTCATTAAAAAAATTGTAGGTTTACAGAGAAATCATGCATAAAACACAAAATTCCCATATAATGTCCTATTTGTAACATCTTGCATTAGTGTTTTACATTTGTTATAATTCTTGAAAAAAACTTTTTTATAATGTACTATTAGTTAACAATTGAAAATCGAAATATAAAAGATGTAATATATGTCATAGCACAAAAACATAAAATACTTCAGTATAAATTTAACAAAATATGCCCAAAGCATGGTTGAGAGAAATTAACAAATATATAAATAAATGAAGCATATTCACAGGCTCAATATTGGAAAGATATCAATTCTTCATAAATTGATGTATAGGTTCAGTGCAATTCCAACCAAAATGTCAGAGGCATTTTTGTAAAAATTGACAGGTTATTCTAAAATGTACATGAAAATTTAATGGACCAACATTACCCAAAACAATGATTCCAAAAACAGAACTAATTTGCATATGGTGTAAGCTGAAAAGTTACCTCTTTTCAAGACTTTCTATAAGCTGAAGTAATCAAAATTGTGTCGTATTGGCATGAGATTAAAAAAATAGTTCAATGGAATAGAGTTAGACTCCAGAATTGGAACCAGACATGAAAAATCAATTTCAGCAGCTATGCCAAGATAATTCAATGGGAAAAAATGGTAATCTTCTAAACAAATGGCATTAGAACAATTGTTATAGTTGTATGTAAAATAAATAAATAAATAAAACTCAGTGCTTATCTTTCACCATACAAAAAAGTTAACTGAAAACAGATTATACTAGACATAAATATAATGACTAAACCTATAAAACTTCTAGAAGATAACATAACAGAAAATTTTGCAATATTTGGTAAAGCTAAGTTTTTGTTTTTGTATTTTTTTTTTTTACTATGACAACACATAACAGCAGACTTGAACAGACAGAAGAAAGAATCACTGAACTGGAATATTAGACTATCAAAATAATAAAGTCAGAAGGACAGAGAAGAGAACAGAAAAATTGAGCAGTATCTCAGGGATGTGAGTGACAGGACAAAGTGCACAAATATACACATCATGGATGACTCAGAAGGAGAAGAGAAGGGAAAAGGGGCAGAGTTACTATTTGAGTAAATATTGGTCAAAAATTTCCCACTGCTTATAAAAGACATAAAAATGCATGTCCAAGAAGTGCAATGTACTCCAAACATAAATCTTAATAGACCTATTCTGGGGCACATCTAACCAGAATATTAAATGCCAAAGATAAAGAAAGAATTCTGAAAGCAGCAAGAGAAAAGTGAGTTATCACATACAAGGGATCTGCTGTAAGACTAAGTGCCAGTTTCTCATCAGAAACCATGGAAGTGAGAAGGAAGTGATATGATATATTTAAAGTACTGACAAAAAAAAGATTGCAATACCCAATTTTTTATCTGCCAAAATTGTCCTTCAAAAATGGGGGAGTATTTAAAACATTCACAGATAAACAGAAACTGAGGGAGTTTGTCAGGAAGTGATCTGCTCTACAAGAATTATTGAAGAGCTTTCCGCAGGTTGAAGGAAAAAGACAGGTGAGGGTGGCTTGGAGTAGTGTGAAGAAATGAAGATCATCAACAAGGGTAGCTCATAGGGTAAACAAAAAACTTAATAATATTGTATCCTCTAATATACAATTCTGCTCTTTAACTCACATAAGAACCAGAATATAAGTTGAACAAGAAAAAAACATATTTCTTGATAATGGATGTGCAAAATATAAAGTGGTAAAGTAATGCAAAAGCAAAATAAAGAGGGGAAACAGAGGGATATAGGAGCAGAGAACATGTATGTTATTGAAGCTACGTTGGGATCTTTTCAAATTCATATTATACAAAAATCCTGAAGTCACCACAAAGAAAGTATTTTAAAAATATGCAGAAAATATGAGAAAGGAATCAGCCATACACACCACAAAAGGTTTATACAGAAAAGGAGGTTGAAATAAAGAAAAAGAGAAAAAATATATATGACATGTAAAAACCAAAGGGCAAAATAATTGAAGTAAGAACTGCCTTTACAGTAATAACACTGAATGTTAATGGATTAAACTCCCCAGTCAAAAAATACAGATTGACAGAATGGATTAGAAAGCATGATCCAACTATATTTAATTTACAAGAGATTCACCTTAGACACAAAGACACAAGAAGGTTGAAAGTAAAGGTTGGGGGAAAGACATTCCATGCAAATAAGAATCAAAAAAGATCTGGGATAGCTATACTAATATGGGACAAAATAGACTTTAAGTCAAAAGTATTATTAAAGATAAAGAAGGATACTACATATTAATGAAAGAGGCAATCCACCAAGAAGAAATAGCAATCATAAAGATTTATGCACCTAACCACACTGTCCTCAAGTACATGAGGCAAACACTGGCAAAACTCAAAGGAGACACTTCTACAATGATAGTTGGGGACTTCAATACACTAAACTCATCAATAGATAGAATACCTAGATAGAAGATCACAAAGAAAACAGAGAACTTAGATAATATGATGAATGAGCTAGACTTATCAGACATATACAGAACTTTGCATCCCAAAACAGCAGGATATACATTCTTCTCAAATACACATGGATCATTCCCCAGGATAGATCACACTTTCAGTCCCAAAACAACTCTCAATGAATTTACAAAGATTGAAATTATACAAAGCATCTTCTCTGACCATAATGAAGTGAAGCCAGAACTAAATAACAAGCAGAGAACTGGAAATTCCACAAATATATGGGAGCTAAGTAAAACACTCTTAAACAGTCAGTGGGTCAAAGAAGAAATTACAAGAGAAGTCAATAAATATCTTGAGTCAAATGAAAATGAAAACACAACATATGAAAATTTAGAGGATGGCGCAAAGGCAGTGCTAAGAGGGAAATTTACAGCCCTAAATGCTTACATTAAAGAAGAAGAAAGAGTTAAAATCAAAGACCTAACTGCACACCTGGAGGAACTAGAAAAGGAGCAGAAAATTAATGTCAAACCAAGCAGAAGGAGAGAAATAGCAAAGATTAGAGCAGAAATAAATGAAATTGAGAATTGAAAATGATAAAGAGAATCAACAAAACCAGAAATTGGTTCTTTGAAAGATCAATAAAATGACAAACTCTTAGCCAAACTAGCAAAAAAAAAAAACAAAAGAGAGAGAGAGAAGATGCAAGTAAGTAAAAATCAGAAATCAGAAAATTGCAGACCAATTTCTCTTGAGAATATAGAGGCAAAAACCTTAATAAAATGCTTGCAAATTGAATCCAACAGCACATTAAAACAATTATACACCATGATCAACTGGGTTATATCCCAAATATGCAAGTGTGCTTCAACACGAGAAATCAGTTAATGAAATAAACCACATTAACAAAATGAAGGAAAAAAATACATGATCATCTCAACTGATGCAGGGAAGGCATTTGACAAAATTTAGCATCCTTTCTTGATAAAATACTTATAAAAATAAGAATAGAAGGAAACTTTCTCAACAAGTTAAAAGCATCTATGAAAAACTCACAACTAACTTTATATTCAATGGTGAAAGACTGGAAGCTTTTCTCTTTAGGCTCTGGAACAGAACAAGTTTGCCCACTGTCAGCACTGTCATTCAACATTGTACTAGAAGTGCTAGCCAGACAAGTTAGGCAAGAAAAAAATAAAAGGCAACCAGGTTAGAAAGGAAGATGCAAAACTTTCACTGTTTGCAGATAATATGATCCTGTATATAGAAAGTCCGATAAAATCTACAACAAAACTCATAAACGAATTCAGCAAAGTAGTGGGTTACAAAATAAACAGGCAAAAATCAGTATTGTTTCTGTGCACTAGTAAAGAGCAATCTGAGGAGGAAATCAAAGAAAAAATCCATTAAAAATAGCAACTAAAAGAATGAAATATTTAGGAATTAATTTAACCAAGGATGTAAAGGATTTTTACCCAGAAAAATACAAAACACTATTTAAAGAAATCAAGAAGGGTGAAATAAATGAAAGGACATTTGTTCTAGTTTGATAGCTGCTGGAATGCAACACACCAGAAATGGATTGGCTTTTAATAAAAGGGGATATATCGCATTAGTTCTTCAGAGGAAAGGCAGCTAACTTACAACTGAGGTTCTTTCTTATGTGGGAAGGCACAGAGTGATCTCTGCTGGCCTTCTCTCCAGGCCTCTGGGTTCCAACAATCTTCCCCAGCATGATTCCTTTCTGCATCTCCAAAGGCCTGGGCTGAGCTGCGAGTGCTGAGATGAGGTATGTTGAGCTGCTTGGGCTGTGCTACATTGAGCTCTCTCATTTAAGCACCAGCAAATTAACTCAAACATCATTCATTGCAGCAGGCACACCCCTTAGCTGACTGCAGATGTAATGAGCAACAGATGAGGTTCAAGTACCATTGGCTCATGTCCGCAGCAACAGAACTAGATGCCTTCACCTGGCCAAGTTGACAACTGAATCTAACTACCACAACATTGTATGTCTATGGATTCAAAGACTAAATATCACTGATATGTCAATTCTACCCTAATCAGTTTACAAATTCAACACAATCACAATCAAAATTCCAACAGCCTACTTTGCAGAAGTGGAAAAATCAATTATCAAACTTATTTGGAAGTGTAAGGAGCCCTAAATAGCCAAGAAAAAAAACAATCTTGAAAAAAGAAGAATGAAGTTGGAGGATTCATACTTCCTGACTTATAATGTATTACAAAGTTGCAGTGGTCAAAACAGCATGGTACAGGCACAAGGATAGAATATATTGACCAATGGAATAAAATGGAGACTTCAGAGATAAACCATCATATCCATGGCTAAATGATTTTCCTCCAATTGCTATTTTATTGAGATATATTCATATACCATACAATCCATACAAAATATGCAATCAGTGGTTCACAGTATCATTACATGGTTCACATTCATCACCACGACCAATCTTAGAATATTTGCATTACTCTAGAAGAAGAAATAAAAAGAAAAAAGAAAACCCCAAACATCCCATAGCCTCATCCCTCCCCCCTTATTGACCCCTAATATTGCATTCTGCCCAACCTAAAGACATACAATAAAGGTAAGTTAACTAAGACAGCATAGTATTGTCAGAGATAGAAACATAAATCAGTGGAACAGTATAAAACATCCAGAAGTAGATCCATTCAAACAAAGGCAACCAACTTTTTTTTTGCTATATAGTTATACAATCATTATCAAAGACAGGCTTACTGGATTACAGCTCAACAATTTCTAGTATTTCCTTCTAGCTATTCTAACATGCTAGAAACTAAAAAGAAATATCTACCTAATGATTCATAACAAATAGTCATAACCATTTGTTAAATCCAAATTTCCCTGTTACACCTCCTCCCTCTCATTTAAACCCTCTCTCATTCTTCAGGGTATCTAGGCACTGACTATTTTAACTTCCTTGTGCTGGAGAGGGGTGTTGACCTTATGGGCTAGGGGTATGAAACTGCTTGATGTACTTGGAGAGACTAGCATCTCTGGGTTTCAGGGCTTATCTGGCATGGAAGCCATCTGGAGACCTTAAATTTCTGAAAAAAAAAGAAACTTCCTAGGTAAAACATTCACAGAGTCATAGATAGAGCCCAGGCTATTCTTCAGGGTTTTCAGGAATACTCCTGGTTGGGGCTTGACATACCGTGTGAATTTGCAATATCTGGCTGAAGCTTGCTTAAGAGTAACCTCCAGGATGACCTCTTGATTGTATTTGTAATCTCTTAGCCTCTGAAATTTTTATTTTGTTCCATTTATTTTCCCACTTTTTGCGAAGAATGCTTTCTCAATCACATTATGCCAGAGCCAGACTCATCTCTGGGAGCCATGTCCCACATTGCCAGGGTGACTTACACCCCCTGAGAGTCATGTCTCATGTAGGGGGGGAGGGTAGTGAGTTTATTTGCCAAGTTGCTTTACAGAGCGAGGCCACATCTAACCAACAAAATAGGTTCTCTTGGGTGACTCTTAGGCATAGTCATAAGTAGGCTTAGCTTCGCCATTGTAGAAATAACTTTCATCATGGCAAGCTTCAAAATCAAGGGCTCAACTTATTAAATTGGGAGTCCCTAAAGCTTGAGAGAATAACAGGAATTCGTCAGGTGGGAAAGATTAATTGCTCCACATTTTTCCCCAGTCCCTCAAGAGGACTTAGCCAATACTTCTTTTTTTTTTTTTTTTTTTTTTTTTTAGTTTCTGACCAAATACTCACGAATGTATCAGAGTATTACCTTAACTTGTATAAAATAACAAGATCTCATTCCTTATTCTAGGTTCCATGTAATTAGGTTGTTTAGATAAACTGACCAGTAGGTTAAATTAGATACTATGCTATGGAAAATTTAAATTTTGGGCAAAATAAACATCTCTTCCTTTGGTCTCACACAGAAGTTGAAGTTTTAAAATACAGACAATATCATCTTTCACCCTGTATTCTGATTTACCTGTGTCCTAACCAGATCCATTTCATTCATATCTTTAATTGAAGTCTGATTTCTTTTTCAGCTTCTTTAACAATTACTATATGGTGTAATGTTGACTTTCAGAACTGCAGAATTCTACCTCTTTGTCTCAGGTATCACACAGATGCCTAAAGTTCCAGGTAACTACCAGGTTATACACAAAGAGCACAGCATCTCCGAATTTAGAAATAACAGTTAAACTCAGGAAGACATGTGAGATTGTAAGCTTCTGTAAGAGTTTACAATCTAAGAATCTTTACAATGAGCCTTACTGAACATTCTTTACTCCTTAATCATCGATTGCCTAATCTCTACCCACACTCTATCCTCTATAACCTATGCTCTCAAATTCAATTCTCAGAGTTTGATCTTTATAGTTATTTTATATCAGTGAGACCATACAATACTTACCCTTTAGTTTCTGGTTTATTTCATTCAACCATTTCCTCAAGGATCATTCACCTAGCTGCATGCCACACAACATCATTCCTTGCTGCAGCCACTCAATATTCTGTCATATGTATAGACCACAGTTCACCTTTCCATGCATCAGTTGATGTACCTTAGGCAACTTCCATCCATTGCAAATTACGAATAATGCCGTATGGCCAAATGATTTTTGATGAGGTTAACAGGTCAACTCAATTGGGAAATAAAAATCTCTCCCACAAATGGTGCTGGGAGAACTGAATATTCACATGCAAAAGAATGAAAGAGGACCCCTGTCTCACACCATATACAAAAATTAACTTAAAATATATCATAGAACTAATAAGATCCAGGACTATAAAACTTCCAGAAGAAAATGAAGTGAAGCATCTTCAGGATCTTGTTGTGGGCAATGGTTTCTTAGACTTTACATCTAATGCACAAGAACAAAAGAGAAAAAATTGATAAATAGGACCTCCTCAAATTTAAAATTTTTGTACATCAAATAATTTTTCCACAAAAGTGAAAAGACAACTTACTCAATGGGAGTAAATATTTGGAGAACACATTTCCAATAAGGGTTTAATATCCAGAATAAATAAAGAAAACTTACAACTTAAAAATAAAAAGAACAAGTAGCCCATTTTAAAATGTGCAAAAATTTGAATGGTCATTTCTCCAAAGAGGATGTACAAATGGCTTAAAAAGACATGAAAAGATGCTTAACATCACTAGGTAATGTGGAAATGCTAATCAAAACCACAATGAGATATCATTTCACACTCATTAGATTGGCTACTACTTAAAAAACAGGAAACTATAAGTGTTGGAGAGGATGTGGAGAAATAGGAACTCTTATTCATTGCCGGTGAGAATGCAAAATGGGGCAGCTGCTGTGGAAGACAGTTTGGAGGTTCCTCAGGAAGCTAAATATAGAATTGCCATATGACTTTGCAATCCTGCTACAAGGTATATATACAGGATAATTGAAAGCAGAGTCTCAGATATTTGCATATCCGTGTTCACAGTAGCATTATTCACAATCACTAAAAGATGGAAGCCACCCAAGTTCCATCAACTGATGAATAGACAAACAAAAAGTGGTATATACATACAATGGAATATTATTCAGCTATAAAAAGGAATGAAGTCCTGGTGCAGGTGACAACATGGACTAACCTGGAGGACATTATGTTGAGTGAAATAAACCAAGGACAAAAGAACAAATATTGTATCATCTCACTGTTATGAACTAATTATAATAAGCAAGCGCATAGAGGTAGAAGCTAGAATATAGATTACTATGGGATGGATTGGGGAAAGAGAATGGGGAGTCATTGATGAATTTGTACAGAATTTCTATTTAGATTGCTTGTAAAGGTTTGGAAATGGATGGTGGCTATGGTAGCACATTATTGTGAGTGTAATTAGCACTGAATTATATATGTGAATTTGGTTAAAAGATGAAACTTTGTGTCATACATGTCATTGGAATAAAAATTAAAAGAGAAAACATTGGATTGTATAACATAGCGAACCCTATTGTTCACTGAGATGGACTATAGTTAATAGTACTATAATTATATAGTATAATTACTATAATAATTAATAGTTAATAGTTAAAAGTATAAGAATGTTCTTTCATGAGTTATAACAAATGCATGATACTGATACAAGGTGTTAATAATAGGGTTGTATATGGTGGGAAATGCACCTAATATAAACTATGGATGATAGTTAATAGTCATATTAGGTAATTATTCATCAATTGTAACAAAGGTACCACACTAATGCAAAGTGCTAACAATAAGGGGTATATGGGAATGCTGTATTTTTTATGCGATTTTTTAAATAAAACTATAACTTCTCTAATTAAAAAATTTTTAAATAATTATAGTACCTACTTCACAGGCCTGTGTATTGGATGTTTTAAATGAGGTGATCCATGTAACCTACACAATGCCTGTGACATAGAATCTCTCAATAAATGCTGGCTACTACTGTTTCAAAGAAATAGGACAATTATAGAAAAGTGCTATCATTCGTGGTAACAAGCATTCCTCACCAATGCAAGGTGTTTGTGGTCGGGTGATATATGGGAATCCTGTACTTTATGCATGATTGTTCTGTAAATCCATAGCTTCTCTAATAAATTTTTTTAAAGTCTGTTAAGAAAATGAAAATACAAGCAGCAGATTAAGAGATAATATCCCCTGAACATATCTAACAAAGGACTTTTAACCAAAATATATCAAAATATATCAAAAAAAAAAGTTTATCACTTAATAAGACAGACAACCCAATTTAAAAAATGTGCAAAACATTTGAACAGACACTTCACTAAATAACATATAAGGATGGGTGGAAAATAAACAAGTAAGCACATGAAAAGAGGCTCAATGTCATTCATCATAAAGGGAATGCAAATTAAAAACGTTAACGAGATACCACTACACACCCATGAAGATGGCTAAAATTTGAAAAGACTGACAACACTACAAGGATATGGAACAACTGGAAGTATCATATATTGTTGGTGGGATGTAAAATGGCACAGCCACTCTGGAAAAGAGATTGGAAGTTTCTTATAAATTTAAACATTCATCAGCCCTATGACCCAGCAATCCCATTCTTAGGTATTTACCAAGAGAAGTGAAAACATATTTCCATACAAGGACTGGTTTTCAGATGTTCTTAGTGACTTTACATGTTATAGCCAAAAACCAGTGTCCATCAATGGGTGAATGGATAAATAAGCTGCCAGATGCCTATACGATGGACTATTATTGTACAATAAACAAAAAACTATTACTGATATACACAACATCATGGATCAATCTGAAAAGCATTGTGCTGAGTGAAAAAAAAAAGCCAGGTACAAAAGACTATTTAATGTATGAGTCCATTTATATGAAATTTTGGAAAAGGCTAAATTATTCTGACAGAAAAAAATGTTAGTTGTTGCCACAGACTAGAAGGGGAGGAGATTCCTGACATTGGAGCAGGAGGGGTTTTATTGTAGTAATGGAAAGGCTCTTCATCGTAAGTCTCCTGTGGTCATATGACCGTATACATTTGTCAAGTCTCATCAAGTTGTCTCTTAAAATTAGTGAATTTTATGGTATGAAAGATATAGCTCAATAAAATTGATTAAAAATTTATTAAAGAGAAAAATTATATATATATATATATATACACACATACATACTCATACTTTTTAAATTAGAGTTTTACATCCATGCAGCTAAAGTGGCAGTTATCCAAAATAAGCTAACAGTTATAAGAATGATACGCCTATGATAAAAATGCTTATATACTTATGTGCTTGGTTCTCCAGTACAGTGTAACATACTCTAATTTCACATCCAGAGGAATGCTCACCCTTTAGAGATTACCTTGCACAACAATAATGTATGAAGTGAGTTTCTCTGTCAAAACATATCTAGCAAAAAACCCTTATTAACTCTAGTGCCTAATGTAAACCACAATGAGAAAAAAAATCCATTTCTTAGAGGACAAAATGAGGCCATGGTTGACAAAAAACTAGCTCTCACTTCGTACTCAGATATTCTATCAGACTATTTCCTTAACAATGTTTGAGAAGAGATTTTCCATCTGTGTGGATAACTGTCTCCTTGAGAAAAAAAAATCAAAGCCATAGTGCCTCTGTCATCGTATTTTAGCATGCATTTACTATTTTTCTTACAACATACAGGGCAGAATTCAAGGTGAAGGGTAGAATACCAGAGATTTGCTCTATGAACAATTTTAATGGCAAAGGAACCTTGACTTTTGCTTATTATATTATTTCAACTAAAACTGACCTTCAACATATGAAGATTTCATTTTCACAAATAAATGGTTGGACTGATGTCTTTTATTAGACTCACAAACAGTAATCAGCATAGATGTTTTCAAGGCTGCAATTTCTCTTTTAATTCAAACTACAGATAACAGAACGGAAGTCCCGGGAAGCACTAAAAGCTAAAGTAATCTTTGTTTCTTAAGAAAGCATAGTTATTTACTTAGGGATCACATTCTGCCACTTTCCAACATTATCAACAGTTATCATATTTATCCTGTTAACGGGGTGGATTTATTGTTGGTATATAATAATTTGGGCCCAAGCTGCATTGATGTGTTTTATGGCAAGTAGTCAACACCGATATATTGCAGGTCTATAACCGCTCCATAAACTGCAGATGCCATCATTGAAATGAATGAGCCCAAGTATCTACTGAGCTGTTTTTAATTATATGTTTATCTTTCCTCATTCCTTTGACTCACATTTTATTTATACCACATGTGGCTCTGCATGTGGTATGGAAGCAATTTTAGGAGGTTTTGCAAAACCCTAAAGCAATCATTTTATTTTATTCAGCAAAGCCACATTATTTGCATTGACAGCAATTATGTGTCTATATATCATAACATTCATATAATTTCTGGTCACTTCCAACCACTGTTTCCATTTGAAATTCCCGTAAAGAAGGAAAACTCAAAAATGAGGCTTTTTCATTTGTCTTAAAACTTTTACTTATTCTCCTAGTCATGTTTGTAGTCAAATCATGACATAATACCTAAACCTATTTAATTATTATGTCACCCTTCACTAAAAAACAAAGCTGCAAATATTTACTGAGAATTTCAAACCATTAAGAGATAATTACCTCTAGATCCAATTTTTAAATTCTATTAATATTAATAGAATTTGTCTATATACCAATTACCTTGGCTTCGACTTGAAAGTCCAAACTTCCCTTGACAGCTAGAATAAAATTATCCTGCTGTCCAAAGCTGAAGATTCCAACGAGCCAGACATGGTCACTTTCCACCATCATGGGCTTCAGCTTATACTTTCCAACCACACCTAGCACAGGTTATATTTAGATGGCTAATGTCTGACCTTCGTTCCCTTGACTTGCATTTCAGTTGCCTGTTGGAATGAAAGCCTCATCCCCAACTTTCTCCTGGTAACTGATAGGTGCTCTCTCTCCAGGCTTGGCTTTCCTTCGCCTCTGCTAGGAGATCCAGGACCCTTCACCAGCCACGATAACAGTGCTGGATTTTATTCCTGCCTTGACCCAGCCCTTTCTACATTAGAACCCCCCCACACTCACCTTAATTTTCAATGCACTTCAGACAAGTTGCGTTTATGTCTATGCCCCAGAAATGACCAGCCAAAATTCTTCTCCCATTGTCCCATTGGCACTCAGACCCAAATTATAACAGTGCCCTTGAAATGTCAAACTTTTCCCTGTCTTTCATCTTTCGGTGAGCAGCTAATTTCTGCACGTAAATAATTGCTGCTTTATCTAAGATTTTCTGGGCTTGTTCTGCTGCTGGTATCATGAATAAAATATCACTTGAATGACTTCATTAAAAGGAGAAGGCATGTTCTCTAGCTCTTTTAAATCAGCATTATCTAACTGGTCAAAGTATCTGAGATAAGAGAAGTTTGAGACTGAGTTTTATCGTCAGGAATGAGCTCTTGGAAAAATCTAACAGGTTGCCTAGAAATAGCAGAGATTAGAAAAGAGTATTGAGACATCCAGAATAATTACCATTACAAACCGACTTACACACTTGCCACTTTGGACAAGTGAAGGGTCAAGGGCTCACCAAAGAATTGTATCCAGTGTACCCAGACAGCTGCCTGTAGCCAGGCTCACATGCATAATTTATTCTCCATCAGGTTGACTGTCACTTACACCCACAGCACTGGATCGAGATCTGTCTACTTCAGATGACTTGCTATAAACCAGATATGGGCACCCAGCAAAGTACAGAGGGGAGGCGTGATCTTTTTTAGTTACATTTCATCACAAAATGGAAGCCATACATGCCTTCTGATAAACATTTCTTGACTTCTTGGAGAAGAATCTCAAAAGAGCAATGGTTTGTTTCAAAGGAGGAGGAGGGGAAAAGCCAGTTGTATGCGTTGATTTCACTTTTGTTTTTTGTTTTGTTTTGTTTAAGAATTCACGGTTTGTGCCTTTCATTGTCTCAAGTATTCTCAGAGCTAGTTTTGATCTTAGGAAGTTTTGTAGCATTTGAACTTTGAAGTTTATTCATTTTTCCATTCAGCTAATGAACTATTTATTGTTGCACACTCTGTGTCAAACTGTTTGAGGTGCCAGAGGTACAGCAGGGAACAAAACAGATAAAATGTCTTGTCTTCATAGTGCTTATATTCTGGGGGAGAGGGGGACACTGACAATAAAACAAATCATTAATATATGACATAATGCCAGGCAATAAGAGGTACCCTAAAGAAATAAAAAGAGGGTGCATGCTAGAGAGCAAAGGTGGGGGGCAATACTATCAATAGGATGGTCAGATTAAACCTCTCTGGGGAACAAGAGATTAAACAGAGAACCATACACCTGAGCAGCAAAGTAATGGAAAGACCAAAGCCTCTGAGACAGGGAAAAAACGCCTTGGCCTGTTCAAGGAACAGCAAGAGGCCAGTATGCGGGAGCTGAGAAAGCAAGAGAGACAGGTTAATAGTCTCTAGCATGGTGATTTCATAACATATTAAATGTTTTCTTCCATAGCATGCCAAGTAATTTCTGCTTTAAATCAAGGTTTTTTTTTTTTTGATCTCCAACCTAACTCAAAAGTCACCTTTGTTTGAATTAATTATGTAATCACTTTCATCACACATGACTTCAAGAAGTGTCTTGTGTTTAATTCAAGACAGTTGGCTTTCTCTTTGAAGACAGATTAAAAACGGAGTGGCAGAAGAGAGAGGTGACGTCTTGGAGCTGCTTCAGAAGGAGTGGGAGGGGGCATCCGTGGTGCTTTTCTTTGATTCACAAGAGTTGTTCAGATTCCGGCAGTGACAAGCTCCAAATTTACCAAAGTGACAATGCTCACTTCACAGAACAGACAGCATGAGCTAGGTAAATAAATAAATAAACCTGAGAGGACTGCCACACCTGCACAACTCCCGCCATCACGCTACTAAGGGGTCTGGGAACAAGAGAGTGGCCAGGGGTTAAGCTGGGTTAGAAAGGCTGAGAAACCCCCTCGTGCCAAGCCTCTTTCCCTGGGCTGGGGTGTGATCTCCTGGCTGCAAACACTGTCTGCTTTATCTGATTTGTTTCTTTTTTTATTAGATAGCTGTGATCGTCTCCCTTCAAACCCTTGTCACCGCTGTTCACAGGAATGTAAGGGATATGATTAGGGAACATGGCATCTTGCATAATTGGTCTTAATTGCCTTCTGAGGGTTTCAGGAACTTGACACACACGCTTCTCCTAGGGCCGCCCAAGTGCAATGCACAAGTGACAGCTCCTGTCTGCGTCCCAGACTTGTGAACCTGTTCTTGGCCAATGCACTGCACGTCTCCCTGTCCCACCAAAAACAGGCCTGGGCTTCAGCAATGTATCCGGCACTCCTCAGTGTCTTCCAATGTTAAGAAATGCATGAGTTTGGGGACACTTTCTCTTATTTATTATATGACTATTATCCCCTTCCTTTATGAAGGTATTGCACATAAGTGAACTCTCCAGAAAACTCAATGCTTCCATTATGTGAACCTTTAAGCATTCACATAATTTGTCTTGAAATGCAATTTGGGGGGAGGATGCTTTAAAATGTATTTACTTCTGTTACTTAAAACCTGTATTGCAAACGTCTTGATTTTCTTTAAAATAAGTATACTGATTTTTAATAGTAACAAGACCAAAGGATACTCATTTTTTATTGTAGAAAATGAGATATAGTGATGTCCTCAGGATTTTTAAAGGTCTGGGGCTGTTCACCTTTTATATAATGGCCTCTACTGGCTTGCACAGAAAACTCTGGTATGAGCTCCTAGCTCTGCCACTTTCTAGTTCTATGGTCTTGGACAAGTTGCCAACCTCTCTGAGTTTCAGCTTCTCATCTATAAGAAGGGACAGAGTGGCATTCATTACATTCATAATGTTATGCAGCAATCACTACCATTTTATTTCCAAACTTTTCTATCACCCCAAACAGAAACCATACCCATTAAGCAATAACTCCCCATCAGCCCTGCCAACCTTTAATCTCTATGAATTTGCTTATTCTAGATAGTTCATATGAGTGGAATCACATAATATTTGTCCTTTTTGTCTGGCTTGTTTCATTCAATATGATGTTTTCAAGGTTCATCCATGTTCTCATATACCTCTGAACTCATTCCTTTTATGGCTGAATAATATCCCATTGTGTGTGGATGCCACAGTTAATGCCACTGAATTATACACTTAAAAATAGTTAAAATGGCAAATTTTATTCTGTATATATTTTACCACTATTTTTAAAATGACAGTTAAAAATCCTTCTCAGGTTTTCATAAGCATGTATGTTAGTCATGGTTATCGGTTGCAAATAAGAGAAAAGAGGTCTGGCTAATTTAAGTGGAAATAAGTAGAAATGAACATTTGAGTAGTATGATGGTTAGGTTCACATGTCAACTTGCTCAGGTGATGGTACCCAGTTGGATGGTCAAGCAAGTACTGGTCTATATCTATTACTGCAAGGACATTTCATGGACTTAAAACATCAGTCAAATGATTGCACCTGTGACTGATTACATCTGTCAACTAAGGGGAGTGTCTTCTGCAATGTGTGTCATCCGATCAGTTGAAGGCTTTTAAGAGAGAGGTGACGACGTCAGCAATCGGAAGAGAGAACCTTCATCTCTACTTCAGCCAGGCAACCTCTCCTGGGTAATTCATTGAAAACGTTCATCAACATGCCAGCTTATAGCCTGCCCTACAGTATTTGGACTCATGCATCCCTACAGTTGCGTGAGACACCTTTATAAAATCTCATACTATTTACAGTTACCTCCTGTTGGTTCTGCTTTCTTAGAGAACCCTGACTAATAAAGTAGATATCAGGTAATTCATGGACCAGAAGGAAAATATGGAAAACTAGGTAAGGAAAATGAGCAAGAACCAAGAGTCTAGGCATTAGAGAACAGAGGAGAAGGCTTAAAAGAGCTCATTGAAAGCACCACCATCAGACCTTCACTGCCACAATGGTAACACAACATCAGCACAAACAATCTCTGGTGGTCCCTGTATCATCACATTACTCCATGCATATTTATAGGCTTCCCCAGCTAATGTGGAACAGGGAAAGGGTACAATTGGCCCCTTTCAGCATTCTTAACGGGAGACAAGGCTTACCTCATCAAGACACATACCATAGAAACCCCAAAGAAAAGAGGGGTGCAAGTGCTGGGCAGAATTAAATGAGGCAATGTGTGGTAAAGCACTTCTCATGGTACCTGATATGTAATAGGTGCTCAATAAATGTCACCCTTTTACTTCCAAATTTTACTTTGCCTTGTTGACTATCAGCTAGTCTTTTTGTACTTACCCTCCACCTCTTAGATTGCTATTTTTAATTTATTGGGCTAGTAAACCAGATTACCAAACTGGTTTCAATTGTATTTAGGTGAAAACATCCAGGTTATGAGTGAGACTCTGAGAAGTTTTGCAATCTGTTGCAAACAATGAAATAATCTTTATAATATTCATGGGCATTATTATGTTTCCCCTAAATTTAGATTCATGCTTTCAGAGAATTGTATCCTAACCTTTCACCTTGATATTGTGGTAAAATCCTACATTCCCTGCTTCCAACCCTTTGTTCTTGCTGAGCACCCAACTTAGAACAATCTTGTCCATATACATACTAGGCCCTGCCCAATGCAAAAGTGCCACATGTAATTGTATGGTGTTTAAAGATTGTCCAGGAAACCTTCTCTTACCCTGCATTTAGAGAAAATAAATATATAAGCTTTCTCTCTAACCAATTTTTTCACTCTTCTTTTAGGCAATAGCTACCTTTCCTCTTATATTATACATGTATGTACCTATCTTCCTAAAAGCTCTCCAAGTTCCTTGAGAAAGAGTTTATGTCTTAATTATTTACATATTCCCTATAATAACACATATGTCATTAAATAAGGTAAGAAGAGGAGAGGAAAGGAAGAAGTAGGTTGTGATTCTATGCACAAAATTGTAAAACATTTGATCACTATTTATTTATCTGGTCATTGAAGATACCCAGACCAGAGTAAGAGCTTCTAAAAGTCTGTCTACTCAACAGATGCTTCAAATAGTGAAGTCAAATGGACAGAATCCAACACAGAACACACTCACTAATAGTGTTTGATCTGTCATCACTCAAGAACCTCATATGCTAAGCCTATAAAAGAAAAACTAAATAAAAACCTATTGAGGCCACAATTTTGATGGCCTCTTTGCATAAATAAACAGTTGTACTATTCCTATTTTACTCTCAACAGTTTATAAACTTATCTTTCCTAGAGAATTTTTAGGCCATAAGAAACAATATTTCTATCTTAAAGAGGATCATATATTAGTATATTGTTTAGTACTCTGTAAGCAAACAATAAATGTTCTTTGCTACAGACACACCACCTAACTTTCTACTTTACACCAGAGCCCCTGCTTTCCAAACTCTTTGAGATACTCAAGCCTTGAAGGAAACCAAAACCTCTCCCTGAGCTATGATTGCATATCCCAACACACCCCCACATAACCTAAAGTTGTATTTTATCAGCATCAAATTATAACCAAATCTTGTGTCATGACTGTACTCTAAAAGGTCATGAATGATTTATCTAATGTCATCATCCTCCTACATTTAGCTCCTTCCCTAAAAATAGCTTTCTGTTTGGTATCTTTTATTCCATGCATTCATTAAGTAGATATCAGCTAAGGCCATCACCAACTAATGCAAAGCTTAATAGGCAACCCACATGAATAAGACACCTTCAAAATGCTTATAAACTAGGAAATTTTAGTTCTTCCTCTCTCCAGTGGGAAGAATGGAGCATTGTAATCTGATGGACAGACCTGGTTTAATTTCCAAATTTGCCACCTGCTGCCTAGTCAGGAACAGGGGGCCTTCATACCATTATCTTTTGGAATCACAGTCTGGAGAGAGTTAAAATTTCACCAGAGAACTGTTGGGAGAATTATATAAGGTAATATATGCAAAACTCTCTGCCCAATACGCTGGCACTTGATAGACGAATTTTCATCAGAGGTTTTTCTCCTCATTCTTTACAGTGAGGAGCTGAGCTCTTGGTCTTCTGTTCTTTTCTCTCTATTCCTGCAGAGATTTTAAAAGTCCCAAAGTCCAGGACACACCCCAGACCGATTAAATCAGAATTATCTGGGAGTACAAACCAGGCATCAGCATTTTTAAAGGTACCACATGATTCCTGTGGGCATTCAGATTGGGAAGTACCACTCTGCTGTTTCTCATCCCTTCTCACACTTGGGTACTAAGACTTGAGACCATATCCAGTCCTCCTCTCCTCACAGCATTAATCAGTCCTGTACTTTTCACTATCTGTAGCCGCCACCACCTGAAATTCAAAGTCCATACATCTTTGTGTGTTTCGTTCCCTGCCTCCAGTTCTACCTGAGATAATGCGGATTCATCTCCAACCTCACCACTATCTCTTTCTCTGTCCGACTATTCTTCTGACTACCAAGTCTCAGAATTATGACTACACATTTTATCCATCTCATCTTTGGAGCTATCAATTTTCTCTCTATGCTGAATTTCTCCTAATTAAAACTTACATTTCAATACCACATCCCACCCCTATTATATCACTCCTGGAGTTCACCAATAGCTTTATTTGTCCTCAGCTCCAAACCATGTGGAGAGACTCTGCTTCCAGATTAATCTTCCTAAAACGTCACTTTGTTTTTAACAGTTCCTACTGCAAATCCTCAATTCCCTTTGGATAAATTCTACACCCTTTTCCTTGCAACCCAGGCCTTCATAATCTACAAAAAAATAAAAAACTATCTTACTCAACTTATAAGATTCAGTATCTACAATCTGCTCCAACCAGATCTCTTTGGCAAAAAAATCATTCTTCATAGAACTTGCATAATCACTAACGTGTTCAAAGTATTTACTGTAGGTCAAACGTAATCACTTTTTTCAACTACACTTGGACCATGATTTCCCCATTTTATGGATAAATACCAGAGACTTTGAACTAGTCCTCATAGTTAGTAAAACCAAGAAGGAGCTTGGTTCCTTGTGACTCCAAACCCAAAATCAGAATCATTTAAGCTTCAAGGTCCACTGAGTTTTAGAGCTGGACGGACCTCAGAAACACTGCTCTAATGCATTCATTTTACTAATGAAGAAATAAGTTAACTCAATTTTTCATGGTTATACAGGATGGAAATGTCAGAGCCCAGAAAGAAACTGGGCTCCCAGCCCTTGAACAAATGAGACCCATCTCTTCACCTTAACTCATACACTTCTCTCCACCTAAAGTACCCTTCTTTTCCATCTCCAAACCCTTCCTCCAAAGCTGTTCAGTACTTCAATCCTCAGAACTCCATCTATTCCTTCTGGTCTTGAACTCTAGTGGTCCTGCTTACATTTCCCATTTCATCATATAATCATGTGCACTCTGGTATTGTTTCCTGTACCGACCCTGTCTCCATGATGAGATTTTACAAGCTTCCTTCAGAAACTATCTGATTCTTCTTGAAGTTCACCCTGATATTAGAAATCCTAGATATTGTGCTGAGGGACAGGTTATGTGCTCAATAAATGCATGATAAATCAAATTGAAGTTTCTATAATACTAACAACAGCCTCTGATCACCAATAACATATGTTTCAACCCCCTACACACACACTGATTTTTTTATTGTATTTATTTACATCTAGGCATATTTTCAGCATATTCAATTAAAATATAAGATCTTAACATTGTTTTCTCTGTGGTGTTGGTTGACCAGAAGGCCAGAGATAGTTGACAGTTCTGTTTTCTTAAGTCTTCTTGTTACAATTGTCTTAAAATATTAATGCTGTCTTATTTTCAAATATAAGTAAAGCCAGTGTTTTGTATCAATTCTAAAATGGATGGTTTAAAATGCACTTTTCTGAATTGAGTTGATTCAGGTCAAGGCTTAAAAGAAAAATGTGTGTATGGATAAGTAGTTAGAGATTAAATCTATAAACAGTCCTCCATTTGCTAATGCTCTTTTGTCCTTGGTTTCCTATTTTGCAACAAAATAACTTGAAGAATGTGTTGACATCTAAATATATAAATGCAACCTATAAAGTTGGTTTAAGTGAAAAATGTGTTTTAGATAACAATTAGGGTGAGAGTCAACAGATAATGTAGAACACATAAGAGACTCAAACTTAACAGTGAAATCTGCAAATTCCAGTATCTACATTTTTCCCTATTAAATGCTCCCCATATATCTGCTTAAACAACAGCTTGTGTTTCCTCCCTGTGTATATCTTTAGGTCTTCACCAAGAAGTACTAGCTATCTGCCTCAAGCTTGTAATGGGAAATTAACATACGATATTTTCATTTGACCGTGATCACATGAAGCCCTCTTTAATCTCATTAGGCACATTACCCATCAGATTTATGGAAATTCTCAATGAACTCTGACCCTGAAGTGCAACCATTGCATAAACTGTATGCGAGACAATGTTGTGGTGTTCATAAGGTATCCCCTTGACCTTGGCTTCTGGCTGAGTCTCTGCCTGGGTCTACAATTCGCCCTGGAACCCAAAAGGGAATGTGCAATAAAAATCAGGCTTTTTCAAATACATAGCAGTGGGGCTGATTGGCAGGGAGAGCAGTAAAAAGGAATTAATAATGAGGGAAATGGAAATAGCCAGAAACTACAAACAGCAGGGAGCCTATTTCCACAGAACTTGAAAATAAAGTAACAATAGAAAGGGTAGTCATCTAATTAAATAATAATTTGTTTTTCTTCTTTGATGCTGTCCATGTTATTTAATGTCTTGACTTCTTAAATAATTTGTTTCATAATTTCAACAGAGTTATCAAAAAGAAAGTTGTCAAACTTTTAACAAGCCTGTCATCCAAACATTGTAATAATACAATAAGTAATATCTCACAGAGGGAAAAACAATTAAAAAGCCATTTGGCAGCAAGATGCAACATAGTAAGAATGGGATTTAAAACTCTGTCCCTTCAAACCAAGTGCCTAAGCTTCAAACCAAGGCATGCTTTTCTATCTTTATCACCTCCCACAGCTATTTGTGATGGTTATTAGAGATAAGGTAGAGAGTAAGAAAAATTATTGAAAAAATTTTGAAGTTCATTCAAACTGAGCAGGATTATCATCTGAAAGGGGCATTGGGTAAAGTCAAAGTTGTCTATTGAATCCTATCTATATTATCAAATTTATGTATTATTGAGGCCAAACATTAATGCAAAGCAAAGACATCCCTCGTCTGAATTTCCGTTTGCACCCTTATTAGTATGTATTCTTAGAAATGTAGTTTAACTTGGTATGCCTCAATTTTCTTATTGTGTAGACATGTTAACCCCTTAGAGCTGTGTAAATATCAAAATTAAGTAATTTATGCCAAGTTCCCAGCACTATGCCTTCCTGCCTTCCTGCCTTCCTCCTTCCATCCCTTTCTTTCTTCCTTCCATCTTTCCTTCCTCTTTTTCTATTTCTCTCTCTATTTATTTCTGTTTTTCTTTCATCTTCCTTCCTTCTTTCCTTTCTTTTTGTGACACTTCACTTCAAAATAAGGATATTTGTTCCTGATTCTTTTCATATATGTACCTGAGTAAATGAACCACTCTTTTGTGTCTCCCATCATTTAAAAATATTTTATCATAGACCTATAGAACCATTGCTGATTAGTGTGAGAAGACCAACTTCCTACCAAAAGATGATAAACTGAGGCCCAAAGAAATCAAGTAGTTTACCGAACCGGTAACCCAATAAGTTACTGCATATCTAAAATATCAAAACAAAACAAGTTATGTCACTGGCACCAAACAAGCCTTCAGTGGCCTGTTTAAATTAATACTCTGCTATTCTGAAGATTTCCTCAGTTACATATTCAAAGCCATCTAAATTCCTGTATTAAAACATAACTTCTTATTTTTCTTATTGACTTACGATATCATCATATAGTTGTATATTCATCACCATGATCATTTCTTAGAACATTTGCAGCACTCCAGAAAAAGAAATAAAAAGAAAAATCTCATACATACTATACCCCTTACCACTCCCTCTCACTGACAGCTAATATAAAAATCTTTTTTTAAACATGATATCAGGCAAATGGAAATTGGAAGATTTCGTAGGCTCTGAATAGCTTTTCTTTGTCATTATTAGCCTCCTTATAAATAAATATTCTGAAAATGCATTTTAATTTTTCATAACACATTCGAACATATACATATATAAGTATAAATAGTGCTATTTTTTCTATTCAACTCAGAATTTTGCATTTTTAAATCATAATTTATAATCACCTAACCATAGCAACAGGGAAATATGTAATTGCCTACTGTAATCCTGGTCCTAACACCATTTAAATAATCTCTCTATATTTGAACTACTTATTCCCCAACTTTTATGCTGCCACCACAATTTAGCTTGCAACTGCTCTGAAAAAAACTCTTTCTTCTAAAATATCATAGAGTCCCTATGGACACACACATGACATATCTAATTAATGAAAGTTAATGTGAATTCAAGAATTTCACAACAGCCTTGCAATAAATAAAGGCACCTTAGGGTATGACAAGCCAGAGTCTTTGAATCAGAATTTTTGGAGGTGTGGCAATTACCAAAAATGCACTTCTATTGAGATGTTGAGACCCTGGAAGAATATGTGGACAGTCTTCCTATGACCTGTAGCCCTTTGAACCATCATGCCCTTTCTTACTTTAGTCTTTATATAGACTTCATATAACTGTGTCCCCAAACACCTTAAGAATATACCCTTGGCACCAGCATAGTGAGAGCGTTCCGAGATTCTTGGCAGCCAAAGTAGAAATCTAATCCTACAGTGAGTAAATTGACCTGTGTGTGTGAGCTGCTCACCTTGCGGAATCGAATCAACTCCCCATGAGACATTAAGACACCATCTAGAAATAATCTCTTACACACTATAATAAAATCCCAGAGGGAACCAAATGCATCCTATCCAAGTTTGCTACTAAGTGATCAGCCCAGTGCAGTTTTCAGAGCATGGCTGCTTCTTCTCTACTCTGCTGTTGAAACCAATGGTTAGAAAAGTAGGTGCACATATTAATGCTAAACCCACATCAGCATGGGAGTGTGTCTTTGATCATCCAAGGGAAATATTAAATGAAGGCTGAGTTTTATGCTTTGTGTTACACAGATGCTTTTACTCTTTAACACAATGAAACAAAGAAACACGGGTGGGACATTGTAATGGGGTTTGAGTGAGTATCCTGGGAATGCGAGATTTCTTTCCTGCTATAATTGCATTACTAGTGCTCTTCCATTCAGCACAAATGTGGCTACTAGTATTCATCTAGAAGATGCCTAAGGCTTAAACCTTCCCCAAGTGCTCAGCACTCGGTTGAATGTGGTTGGGGAATTTAAAACCCACTCAAGCATCATTAATTAGAAATTCCCTGATGAAATTAAACCTTTGTATTTCTTTGGGATCATTTCTCGACATTCTGAGTGATTCTTTAATTTCTTTGTGATGGCAGAGGACTCAGCCACAGCCATGCTATTAAATGTGTTTAATTTCTAAGAAAATTTGCCGGATTAGCCGTGTTTTTCCATACGTCCAAAAGTAACACATAAACAAGTTGAAAGAGTTTAAGGAATTTCATACTCGAGTGATTTCAGTGTATCTGACTCCAAAACCAGAGGCAAGACTTTCAACCTTTGGATCTGATGTCACTACTGGATGCCCTTACCAGAGAACAGTTGGAAGCATACCCCATAGGCGGCCCTGGGTGTCATGGGCACTAATGATGATCTGAAAGCAGAACAGAGCAGGGACCTCTCTGCATAGAAAAGAAGAAGAATGATTTTAGCTAATTTTAATTAGATTTTAGCTTCTGGAAATTTCCAATACTAGAGGGACATAAGATAGACAGGAGGGTTCAGTATTCTCTACCAAAGAAGGCAGCAGCAAGCCATTCATCCCCCCACCATAATTTTGTCATCATTGTGTGATCAGTTTTCAGTCTACAGCATGTTTCCTCTGGTGTCTCCATAGTAAGTTTGCAGTCTGAATTGTCTCATACATTCTAATACTAGTTAGATTAATACCAGTTATTGGTTATATAGAGTCATCCATTGTTATTTATTTGGAACTACTATATATTGAGGGAATACTATATGAGAAGCTGTTCAAAACACTTACTATATGGTATCTCATTTAATGTTCACTGTATCTCCTTTATTCCCCTCACCTTGCAAATTAGGAGCCTGAGGCTTGCGGAAGCTGAGTAATTTTTCAGGATAACGTATTTAATAAATGAAAAAGTTGGGACTCTAATCCATCTGACTTCAGTAAAAACTGTCTTTCCAACAAAACCATAAGCAAATTCACAGTAAAAAGTCATTAGGCACCTCTGAGGCAACTTGTTCAAAATGAGGCTCATCACATTACAGTTTTCAATGATTATTTTGAATGGGATTTTTGTTTGAATCTACAACTCTAGATCAAAAGCATCATAGAATATTACAAACTACTCACATGGACATATTTGTATTGTGGGTAGAAGTTAAGCCAGTGGGGGCTAAGGTTCTGCAAAATGTTCATTCCCTTATCCAACTAATAAACTGCAGCTACTGATAGCATAAGGAGGTTGTTCAATCTCCTAGCTACACACACACACACACACACACATATTTAAAATGTACTTAAGAAGAGGATTGGTGTTTTTTAACAGCATTAAATTATCAGCCAACTTTATTTCTTCCACTCCCAAACAGCTCCATGGGGATACTTACATGGAGACCACAGCATGCGTTAGAAACCCTGATGATGGGATGATGGGATCCAGGGATTTTCAAAGCTTTGTAATCAACCATTATTTGGTTAGTAAACAGGGCAATGGTGGAGTCAAAGTGCATTTGTCAGGGGGTCAGAAATTGTGGGTCTTTGTCTTGGCTGGGTGACATTTTGAAAATCACTTAACTCCTTCAGGCCTCTAGAAAACCATGTGCCTTTATTTTTTCCAATAGATGTTTCCTTATTTAGGCAATTTTAACAGCTCCACTTTTTAGCAAGTGATCATTCAATAAAACGGAAATTAAAAAATGAGATTTTTTCTGTATCTGTCTCTGACATTATAGCTTAAGAATATGGATTGTTGCCTTTATCAGTTATCTAATTAACTGAAGCAGCAAGTCAATTGCATGTGTCAGGGTGTTGTATATATGTGTACAAGTTTGCAAAATATAGAAAGATCTAAGGTAACACTTCCATCACAAAGAACAATTTATTTCATTTTACAAAAAGGAAAAAAAGAAGATATATTGTACTTCACATAAAATCTATGACCCATCAGAAGTTACCCTACCAATTAGATTTTTTTTTTTTTTTTTTTGCATGGGCAGGCACCAGGAATCCCAATTAGATTTTATATGTCTTCTTTTATTCTGATGTCCTTCCCAGGAAAAAAAAAAACTTGCTACCAAGCAATGTATTTTCTTTTAGTAGAAAGAATATTTGTCTGGGTGAAAACTAAGGTTAGAAAAAGCAAGTAAAGATCTTGAGCTGTGTGACTTGAGGCCATACAGCAGGGCCAGAAGTTTCCCTGATGTTCTGGCAAGGCTCCATTCTCTTTCTCAGACCCAGAGACCCGGAGGTGGGCTGCAAAGGGTTCATCTAGATGTCCTGCTGGCGAACTTGGGTGATGTCAGCTGCCTGGCTGCTCATGCAGAGTTAAAAATAGGACAAACCCATGGGTACACCAGGTGGTTCTGTGGTGGAATGCTCACCTTCCACGTGGGACACCCAGGTTTGATTCCTGGACCACGCACCCAAAACAAACAAAAAAATCCTGAAAAAAAATGGAATGAGTTCTTCTTGAGTATCCACTCTTCTAGCTACTCTGAGGCTAAAATGAAAAATATTAAATAGAAGCATTCAAAATGAGTCCATTTTAATTTCTCCTTCTGAGTTAAACATTTTTATGTTTAAAATCAGTATTTTTAAATACTGGTGTACTATTTGAAGTTTTTACACCGGTATTTTAATGTTATCATTAAAAACACAAGAAAGATACAGAAAGGGTTGCATAAATGATGTCTCATTTGACTCATTTGTTTCGATAGACATATATTGAAGTGTCAGGCATGGGCTAGTTCTGGGATTAAAAAGTGAAAATAACACAGCTGCTGCCTTAAAGAACATTATAGATTATTTTTAAATGTTTTTAATGTAATACACCTTAAATTTTTCTGAAAAATCCATGTCTAAAAAAACACTCAAATCTAACAATGGCTCAGCTGCTTGGGATAATTTGCCAAGAGACTCATTAGACAAGAAAAAACATTATTTTTCCCACCACAAAATAGAGTTACCTGGAGAATATAGTGTCTAATTTCACTGCCAAGGAATTCAGGGAATGATTTTCTGCAGCATTAAACCTCACATTGTTCAGTCATTTCATTAGTTTTACTTTTAATTGGAAAAAAATGAATAAACCACTCATTACATTTATTTCTGTTAGTTAACCCTTTCCATATCTTTGAGTAGGACTCATGGATTTTGCTATGCAAATAATGCCTAAATATTCATGTTTATGATATGTTCTCCTCTAGATCTCAAATAATTTATATACCCACATAATGTCTTGAATGGCATGTATCAAAAAATTAGTAATTATTCTAGCGAGCGGAATTCAGGATGATTTTATGCTCATTTTTACAAAATACTTATAATGATTTCTATAATTTCATGACTATGCATAACTTTTATAATTAAAAACATATATTTGTAAGCTTTCATTCATTTTTCAAATTTTCTATAAGTGTGTATTATTTTTACAATTAAAAAAATAGGTGTTATTTGTATTCCTGTATATGATAGATAGCTCTATCATGGGATCTAAATTATATTTAAAATGCATAGTAAAAACAAGTGATGGAAGGTGGCGAGACAGTGGCTCAGTGGCAGATTTCTCGCCTGCCGTGCTAGAGACCTGGGTTCAATTCCCCGTGCCTGCCCATGCAAAAATAATAATAATAATAATAAAAGATGGAAATCAACAATATTATTAATAGTGACTGACTGCCCATGTATAATGAGAACAAATGGAATTGGCCCTTCTATTTTCTATTTTTTTCCTTCATTTTCTAAGGTGAGCATGTATTGGTTTTGTACAGAAACATGAACTTTATTTTTAAATGCAATTTAAAAGTGAAAACTGCCAAATTGAATTAATTGCAATGTATTATTTTGTGATTTTTAAGTCTCTGAAATGCTATGATCTTTTATTTACAATCAGAATATATTTTAATGCTTCCAAACACACTTATAGAGTGAAAACAAGCATAATAATATATTTTATGATAGACTTAAAAGAATGTGGTCAAGCATGCACTAATAAAGAAAAATTGAGTACTAAGCATTGTAAATGAACTCCATCCCATGACTGCATAGCCATCAATTAAGGCTAACATTGGAACCCTGTAAGGAAGGTTAAATAATCCAAGCATATTTTCATATTTCTCTAACTCAACAGAAGTGGGACCCATCAGCTAAAAAGCCTAACCATATGGAACTGTAAAAGCCAGGCAGACAGACACACAAAGAACTAACTCTAAAAAAGATGTCCAATCTGCCCTCCTGGGCAGGCAGGGTTGGGCTGGCTTCTGGGGTCAGACTCCCACATCCCAGGGCACGGAGCCAGGTCCCATCTGCCATCTGACCAGGCCAAAAGGAGAAACGAGGCTCGCAACCTCACAAGAACAAAAGGGTTTGAAATAGAGGGGCAAAAGGCAGAACCTGTGCAGTCCCTAGAGCTGTAGAGGTAGGCAGCAGGGGCTATTCCCAGGCATCCTGGGCCACCATGGCAGTGGCCTGGAGACAGAAGAGTGGGTACATAGTAAATGTGCCCTAAATTGTGAAATTTTTCAGGGGTCTCATTTTCTGTGATTCTCAATTTCCTCATCTCTAACTTGACAATATTCTGTCATTCATTTAACATATTTATTTAGCACTTACTATGTGTTGCACACTATTCTAGGCACTAGAGTTATAAAAATTAATGAAAAAAGCCAGGTAGTGATAAATGTCATAAAGAAAATGAAGCACAATGGGAGAATGGACTAAAGAGGAGATGGTCCAGTGACTCACCTCTGAAGAAGTGATGTGTAAGCCATGTTCTAAATAGTAGGAAAGAGTGAGCAAGGAGAAGAGTTGGGACTTGCAACCTGAGCAGAGGTTGGTAAGTATGAGGAGCACAGAATCTCATGAGGCTGGAATGCTACAATCACTGCGCAAGTCAGAGGAGAAGAAACTGGAAGGGTTATGGGTTCATCACAAAGGGACATTCTGTGGGTGATGGGACATCATTGGAGAAGGGGCTGAGGGGTACTTTGAGCCAACGTATGTCTTTATGAGTTCATGTTCTCAGATGGAGGAGAGATTATAAATGAAGAAGGGTAGAAGCTGGAAATAAGACCAAAATCTACTGCACTTGTTCAGTTTGGGCCCAGACTGGGGACCGTGGTTAGGATGGTGGGAAGTGGTCAGATTCTGTGTGTATCATGAAGAGAGAAGGTATAGGACTTGCTGATAGGTTGGATATGGAGTGAATGAGAAAGAAAGGGGAGAGATATGGAAGAGTGATTGGGGCTAAAGGAAGCAACGTAGACTTTTTTTTTTTTTTTTTGGAGGGTCTAAATCATTGAGTAGGTAATGGTACCATTTATTAAGGTAGAGAAAATTGGAGGAGAAGAGAGCAGGGGATTATTGAGGAAAGGTGCAGAAATCCAAGACTTCTGTTTCAGACACATTATGTTAAAGATCCTATTAGAAAGCCAGGAAGATATATCAAATAAACCTCTGGAATAATGCATGTGAAGCTCAGAACAGAGGTCAAGACTGGGAAAAGAAAAATTCTGGAAATCCTAAGGATTTAAAATTTAGAGACAAAGAAGTAAATTATATCACCTAGAGTGTGTGTAGATGGAAAGAAAGAGGGCTGAGGACTGAGTCTTGGAGCTCTCCTTAAAGGCTAAGAAGAGGGGAGAGGAGGAGATCGAAAAGGAAAAGATTAGGTAAAAAGCGATGGCCCAGAAGCTAAAGAAAAGTGTTTCAAGAAGGAAAGGGTGATCAATTATGTCAAATGCTGCCAAGAGGTCAAGGAAGAATGGGAAAGAAGGATGGACATTGGAATTTAGGTGCATAGAGTTTGCCAGTGACCCTGAGAAGAATAGTTGAATAGAATGGTCAGAATGTGGGTGGAGGGGAAAGGGAGAGTAAAGTTAAGGAGATAAAATTGGTTTAGGGTGTTTATTGATAGGCACTGCTAGCCAGAAGGAAATGCACTAATTTAGTAACCACCCTAAACTGAAATTTATAAAATGACAATAGATGAGATGCCCACACTGAATCACTTGCTTTCTTCTCATCTAAGCTATTCATTCTAGGCATAAAAATTCAAATAGAAAACTATGACAGTTTTGTGCCATAGGCTTTTAGAACTATTATTTCACCTCTTGAAATTAGGAAGATGCATGGTTTACTCCAAACAGCATAAATTAAAGACCTCATTACTTTTAGGAAAATTTCTCCCATGTGTTCCTTATGAAACTTTACCTAATATGATCAAACAAAGTTAATTGGTGGTTTATATGGATATCTTCTTGAAATAGTGGTGGAAAATAAGTATCTTACTCTTTTTGCACAACTAGTATCAACATCTTTTAAAATTGGGAAATATAGTAGGACCTCTTTTTCTGGTCTTTCATAATGTGCCCCTCTCTTGAAATCTTACTCAATTATTGATTGCTTTGCAACCCATTCTATTGGCTTTCTTATTCATTTTTGTATAAAATTTAAATCTATTATCTTAAAGGTCTAGAAACCATTTTTGTTCCTTCCTGAGATATTTATCATGATATTAGAGATGTACTTCTTTCTCGTAAGATGTAATGAAAAAAATACAATTTACATTTTTAACCAAAGTATTAAAGAAAAACCTCTCTTGACAAATTGTACACCTATCTTTCTGTAGTGGTGTGAAATTTTAGCACATTTTGTGATCTTTAAGCTTCAGATTTTTAGATTTTTGATGTTCATAGATTTATAAATTTAGATAGCTCAAAATCTTTTCTTTACTTAACATATTTATTGCCTATGCTTTAGTTGTTTATTTTCCTTTATTTTTATTTGTACAAAAAGGAATGACAAGATTTAACAAATGATCCATGGTTAGTTGTAGGTTGTTCTGAACATTTGATTCTGCTCAAAATATCAGTGAATTCTTTTTCTAGATGCAGATGGAACACAGTGGGTACAGCAATGAACCTTGAACTCAGAGCCGGGTCTACATTCCAACTTTGCCTCTTCCCACCTGAGCGATCTTGAGCATGACATTTTTACTCTCTGAGCCTTCATCTCTCCATGGGTGCAGTAGGGATGCTTATATTTCTTCCTTCACAAGACTGCTGTACAGATGAGTGAGACGACATGTGTGTAGTGTGAGCCACACAGCAAGCAG
Source organism: Myrmecophaga tridactyla (assembly GCA_004026745.1). Lineage (NCBI taxonomy): Eukaryota > Metazoa > Chordata > Mammalia > Pilosa > Myrmecophagidae > Myrmecophaga > Myrmecophaga tridactyla. The sequence continues at coordinate 39,286 of PVIY010017290.1, forward strand.
TCGATAAATAAACTGTATTTTCTAGGATGCTCACATATGTGACTGGAGATGTGTTTGTGTTATGATTAACTCAACGAAGGTGGGTGTTTCAGGCTATGTGAAATATGGCCAGAGTTCAGAAATGGTTTCTGGAACTCGACTAACATGTGAAACCTTTTGTTAAATCTATACTAGGTAATATTAACTTTTAATTAATTGAAAACCTGGCTTGTATTAAAATGCCTCACAGTTTGATAAATGGAAATTGATTAGAAAGCAATGTTTTGTCATTCTAAAGGTGCATTTGATTTTACAGAGAGAGCAAATGACATGGGACACCATCTAAACAAAAATCGGCAGCTACTAATGAGGCTTGTTAGTGATGCTAATCTATGTAAATGTTATTAATTGAGAACATCTATCTTTTATCTCCAACATTTGGTAATCAGGCAATTAAAAAACAATGACATTCCCTGTGGTTGTTCTGCCTTGTTTTTTTTGTTGTTGTTTTTTGTGGGTTTTTTTTTTAAGTGATCAAAGAGCTCAGAATAAGAAAAAAGAAGGGCCTTTATCAAGAGGTAGGCCTTGCCTTGGGCTACCAGGCCTCATTAAATGCAGAAAAGCTCTGCGGATCACCAATTAACCTGATTTGTAGGAACTCTGATAAAGACCTGGAACAACAGGAGCTTTCTTACTATGGTAAATGACACAGTTTGTTGACAAAAAATAAAGGCCACACACTGAAAATTATAAAAGAAGACTATAAAGGCTTTATTGGAATTGTAAAGTCATTCTATACATGGGGAGTAGAGGAAGCTTTGCCCCTCTGGTGGCCCGATGCCCACGCTGAGAGAGCCAATCCCACTACCAGACAGGTAGAGCAGAAACCAAAGATGCTTTTCCAGCCATCCTGTAAAATTTATGCCTGCTCTTCCAGCTAAAGCAGACAACTGTTCTCACAAATTGTGTGAAGGCTGTCCAGGACCTGAAGTGGTGTACCACATTGGTTGGAACAATGGGATTCAAATCCAAGATTGACTTGGGAGCAATTTGATTTTTCAAATCTCAGTTTTGAAATCCAACAGTTTTTTTGTTGTTGTTTTTTTATGTTTTATTGCGGTAACATATAACATAATTTTTCCCATTTTACCCATTTTTAAGTGTACAATTCAGTATTAATTACATTTGGAATATTGTGCTACCATCACCACCACCCATTACCAAAATTTTTCATCACCCCAAACAGAAACTACCAATTAAGCAATAACTCCCCATTCTCTCCTCCCTGCCATCCTCTGGTTACCACTCATCTGCTTTCTGTCCCTACAAATTTGCTTATTCTAGGTATTTCATGTAAGTAGAATCATACAATATTTGTCCTTTTGAGTCTGACTTATTTCAGTCAATATAGTGAGTTCAGTGTTCATTCATATTGTAAAACCCAAAGAACAAAGAACATGTCAGGCAGAAAATCAGTTTAATAAGTTTTAATCAGGAACTTACATATAGGAGAAACTTACATATATGGTGGTAAGTTGAGAAATGAAAGTCAGCCCTCCACCCAGACAAGAGAAAGAGTGAATGCTTGTGGGGGGAAGGGGTGCTTACAAAGTTCAGCAAGAGTCTCATGAGATTTGGCTACAACAAACTCTCACAAGATTTGAGTATAATGGACTTTCAGCAGAATCCCAAGAGAGTGGATTAGGGGAGGGGAGTTTTGCATTCTTTGACCTTTATTATAGTTCCTGGGCATGTAGGCAGCTGTGTACAGGGACTTGCTCTCAAAATGGATGAGGGGACAGGGCCTGGGCTCTGGATCCTTACACAGGACATATCAAAACTTCATTCTTTTGTAAAGCTGAATAATATTCCATTGCATGTGTATCTGTTGATGAATAATATTCCATTGCATGTATATCTGTTATTTGCCCCTTTTAGCTATTATAATTACTGATGCTGTGAACATTAATGTACAAGTATCTGTTTGAATCCCTATGTTTAGTTCTTTGGGATATATACATAGAATTGGAAGTGCAGGGTTAACATAGTTTTAAATTACATCAGATGTTTTCTACTGTATGCTTTTACACATTGAGTAGAAATTGTGGTAAAGATAGCAGTAATAAATAAAAAGAGCAGATATCCACTAGGTATTTATTATATACCATGCATGACACTAAGCAATGTGCTATGAATTGCTTCTTTTGATCTTGATAATAACCATATGAAACGCATACAATTTCTGAGATACATAGACAGATAGATGGATAGATACTCTGTATTTGGCACATCCTTAAAAAAAATTCACAATTCACCAAATATATGTTAAAGTCATTTATCTCAAGCAGCTCTACTTCATTCTGTCCTTCTTTCTCCAGGGTCTTAAAAAAATGTCTTTGAGAAATCCTCAACCATATAAATTAATAAATTCAGTGAATTGTGAATTTCCCAGTGGGGTCATTACTGTTCAATGTAAATTCCCCCAAAAAAGTTGGGCCTTCCAGAGACTCTGGGCAAATTAACCAAAGCACAGGGTGGAACTTTCAAATGTAGGCTATAGAAATCTGTAAGGGATGTAAAATTTCAGTGAAATTATTAATACGGTTAACACAGTAAATGCAGTTTCCATTTGACCAATATGGCAACATAAGATGCTCCAAGATGTTGTTCCCCATAGAATCTTTGAACAACCACAGAAGACTGGCAGAGCCATCTTCCCCAAAACTCAGGAAAGCAGTTAAAGACTTGTAATAAGTGGGCTATGTCAAATCAGGAAAATGCAACTTAAAAAATAGTAGGAGAAACTCATGGTTCCCTTGTTGTCCCCTTACAAACACCCTCTGCAGCATTGTGTGGAGCAGCCTGCATTCCCATGTGTGTCCTTGGCACTTTCCAGCAGGAGAGGAGCATCTACATTGTATATAATTCAGTGCCTTTATGTCATTGTCAATTTCTTGGTGACAGCCTAAAGACTGAACCAGGACATTCAACTCTGGCTCACCCTCTTAGAACCTTCCTTGCAGACAGAAATAACTTTTGGACAGCCAAAGTAGTGTAAGAAACAATTACATCAAATTGGCCTGGGGCAAAGGATTGCTTCCTTTAAGTCATAAAATAGAGACACCTGGGAGGGGAGAAGAGTCTATTTTATGGGGAGTACAGGGGACATTCAAGCACAAGACTAAGTCAAGCACAGGTTCAAAGAATACTACTCATCTCAGGCTGATCTTCTTGATGGATAGGTGAGCTGAAACCTGAAGAAGAGCATTGGTCAATGCAGAGAAAATTTGCAAGGACTATGAGACATGTTTTTTGCATTTTTGTTGTTGTTTTTGTTAGCTCTTGTCATTCGAGGAAATATCTGCCATATCACTTTCTGGATACAAACTTAAGGAACACATAGTTTTGGAACTAAATCCCAGAGTCAACACTTTAAATATTAAAATATACAGTATTCACAGAGAAGCAAGAAGTGATGGCCCATCCACAGGAACAAGATAAATATCCAGAAACCATAATTGACTAAAAACAGACTTTGGGCATACTGGAAAGAGACTTTTCAAAAACTAGCTTCAATATGCACAATGAGATGAAAAAAAATATAGAGGAAAAAGCAAAGGGTATCAGAAAAATAATGTATGAAAAATATGATATCTAAATAAAGAGATAGAAATTTTAAAAAGAAATCAAACAGAATTGCTAGAGTTAAGAGCACAATGACTAAAATGAAAAATTCTCTAGAAGATTTCAACAGCAGGTTAGAACTGGCAGAAGAAAGAATCCATGAACTTGAGGAGAAGATGATTGAAATGATTCTAGCTAGCAAATAGAAAGAAAAAAGAATTGGAAAAATCAAACAGAACTTAAGAGACCTATGGCAAACCATCAAGCATACCAATATATGTATTATGGAAGTCCCAAAAGTAAAAGAGAGGAAGAAAAATAAGGAATATTCAAAAAATAAGAGCAGAAAATTTCCCAAATTTCACTAAAGACATTAACATACACTGTCAAGAAATCCGGTGAATCCCAAATAGGATAAACTTGAAGAGGGCATGCTCAAATACATAATAGTCAAAATGTCAAATGCCAAGGGCAAGAAGAGAGTTCTAAACACTGTAAAAGGAAAGCAACATGTTATGAACCAAGGACTTCCAGTAAGATTAAATACTGATTTCTCATCAGAAACAATGGAGGCAAGAATGCAGTGGGGCAAAATATTTAAAGTGAGAAAGGAAACAATTGCCAACAAAGAATTGTATATCTAATGAGACTATCTTTCAAGAATGAGAAAGAGATTAAGACATTCTGAGATAAGTAAATAATGCTGAGGGAGTTTGTCACCACTAGACCTGCCCTGCAAGCAATGCTAAAAGGAGTCCTTCAGACTGAAAAGAAAAGATACTAGACAGTGGATCAAAGCAGCAAAAAGAAATAAAGAATACCCATAAAGGCAATCATATGGGTAAATATAAATGTCAATACTAATGTATTGTATTTTTTTGGCCAGTACCTCCACTTTTAATTTCTTACAGGTTCTAAAATCCAAATGCATAAGAATTAATGATAAATCCATGATTTTGGACAAATAATGAATAAAGATATCATTTGTAACAAATGCAACAAAAAAAGGTGGGCTGGAAAGGAGTATAGAAACAATGTTTGTATACATTATTGAAGCTATACTGGTGTCAAATCAAATGTGATTGTTATAGATTTCCCATAGAATCAGCAAAGAAAATATTTCAAAAATATGTACAGATTGAAATGAGAAGGGACCCAAAATGGCAAAATAAAAAAAAATCAAATAAATATGAAAGTAGGCATTAATGGAAGAATTCAGGGACAGAAAAGGTTGAAATTTTGAAAAAAAGTTTACAAAGATCATATAGCAAAATGATAGAGGAAAGTCCACATTATCAGTAGTTACTTTAAATGTAAGTGGATTAAACTCTCCAGTAAGAAGGCAGAGATTGGCAATAGATTTTTAAAAATGGATTTAAAAAATGACCCAACTATATGCGTCTAAAGAGAATCACCTTAAATGCAAAGATAAAAGAGTACCCCTACCTCACACTATATTCAAAAGTTAACTCAAAATGGATCAAAGACCTAAATATAAGAATCAAAACTATGAAACTCCTAGAGGGAAATGTAGGGAAGAGGGACCAAGATGGCAGTTTAACAAAGTGTGGGATTTATTTCATCCTCCAGAGCAGCTAATAAATAGCCAGGAACAATACAGAACAACTTCTGGGACCACATCAGTGACTGGAAACACAACATACTGCAGTCTGGACCAGCTGGACCAGTTATGAGCACACCCAGAACCGTGAGTTCCCCAAGCCATGGCAGCTGGTGCCCCTCCCCCACAGGCTGCTTCCCAAAGGGAAAAGGAAAGAGAGCTTACCAGCAGGAGGGGCTGAGCACAACCAAACTCCAATTGTGGAATTAATTAGCAAATTCTAACTACTAAGAATAGGCCCCCAGTTCAGCTGAACTTCAAGTAAAGGCAGAGGTCACTGGTTTTTGCCCTGGCACAGAGGGGCCAGAACTGATGGAAAAAGAAAAAGAGAAAAGAGGGTTTTTTGGATTTGAAAAGGTCTGGGCCCTGAAGGAAAGGAGGGGGCACATAAACCTGAAGATACACAGAGCAACATAGCAACTTAAGCTCTTGATTGGCAAACTTGAGGAATGGGAGTCCTGCTCTGAAAAGGATTTTTCTCTTCGTTATGGTGGCTGTGTTTCTATGGCTTGACTGCTCTTTAGATACAGATGCAAGGCTTCTCAATCTCCACTGCCCCAGGCATAGGCAGAATTAAGCTTCTTTGACTGTTTGTCTGGAGCCTGTGCCTTCCCCAGGAGAGGGGTGGGGCCCAGCTCAGGTGGAATCCCTTCTTCAAGGAGTTCAGACCCCAGGGTCTGGAAAAGTGAAGCAATTAAAACCAGACTAAACCTCTCCTCTCCTCTGTCTCAGCCATGTTCCCCAGCAGGGAGAGTCTACCAAAGTTAAAGGTACTGCATCACCTTATGCTGGTGGGACCTGCACGCAGACAAGTGCCACATACTGGGCAGGATAGGAAAAATGGAGAGCCCAGAGGTTTCATAGGAAAGCCTTTCAATCTGCTGGTCTCATCCTCAGGGAAAAGTGATGCAGGTGACTCTCTCCTCCTGACAGAAGGCCAGTTTTGTCTGGGAAAATCTGGATGGTGTCCATAATACCTAAGTAGTCTCTCCTAAGTGGAGGGGAAAGGCACCATACAGGAAGGGCAAGAAACAAAAACAAACAAGAACTGAAAATTTCTGATCTGTTAAACAAAACCTAAGCTAGACGCCCAGAAAAAGCTGAACTGAATGTCAAAGAACAGATAGGCAACAAAGTCATCCAGCAAGAAAATTCTAGGTAAAAAATGTGAAAACAATCTCCAGAATAAACTAATTAAGGTAATTAAATGCCTAGACACGAACAAAAAATAATGAATCATACTAGGAAAATAGAAGATATGATCCAGTCAAAGGAACTTTGAGAGATGAGATTTGTATCTCTCAAATGAGATACAAGAGTTGAAACAACTAATTCAGAATGTTCGAGCAAACATGGAAAAACTCATCAAAAATCAAATCAGTGAATTGAGGGAGGATATAAAGAAAGTAAGGAATGAACAAAAAGAAGAAATTGAAAGTCTGAAAAAAACAAATCACAAAACTTATGGGAATGAAAGGCACAGTAGAAGAGATGGAAAAAACAATGGAAACCTACAATGTCAGATTTCAAGAGGCAGAAGATAGGATTAGTGAACTGGAGGACGGGACATCTGAAATCCAACAAGCAAAAGAAAATATAGGGAAATGAATGGAAAAACATGAGCAGTGACTCAGGGAATTGAATGACAGCACGAAGCACATGAATATACATGTTGTGGGTGTCCCAGAAGGAGAAGAGAAGGGAAAAGAAGGAGAAAAATAATGGAGGAAATTATCACTGAAAATTTCTCAACTCCTATGAAAGACTTAAAATTACAGATCCAAGAAGTGCAGCATACCCCAAACAGAATAGATCTGAATAGATGTACTCCAAGACACTTACTAATCAGAATGTCAGATGTCAAAGAGAAAGAGAGAATCTTGAAAGCAGCAAGAGAAAAGCAATCCATCACATACAAGGAAGCCCAATAAGACTAGGCATAGATTTCTCAGCAGAAACCATGGAAGCAAGAAGATAGTGGGATGATATATTTAAATTACTAAAAGAGAAAAGCTGCCAACCAAGAATTTTATATTCAGCAAAATTGTCCTTCAAAAATGAGGGAGAGGGCGGCTGCCGTGGCTCAGCAGGCAGAGCCCCGACCTGCCGTGCTGGAGGTCTGGAGTTCGATCCCTGGTGCCTCCTGCCCATATGCAAATTTAAAAAAAATGAGGGAGAAATTAAAACATTTTCAGACAAAAAAATCGCTGAGAGAATTTGTGGCCAAGAGACTGGCTTGCAGGAAATACTAAAGGGAGCACTAGGGACAGATACAAAAAGACAGGAGAGAAAGGTGTGAAAAAGAGTGTAGAAATGAAAACCATCAGTAAAGGTAAAAAGAACGAAAATTAGATATGACATATAAAATCCAAAAGGCATTACGGTAGAAGAAAGTATTGCCCATACAGTAATAACACTAAATGTTAATGGATTAAAATCCCCAATCAAAAGACAGAGACTGGCAGAATAGATTAAAAAAACAGGATTCATCTATATGCTGTCTATAGGAAACGCATCTTAGACCCAAGGATAAACATAGGTTGAAAGTGAAAGGTTGGGAAAAGATATTTCATGCAAATAGCAGTCAGAAAAGAGCAGGAGTAGCTACAGTCATATCCAACAATTTAGATTTCAAATGTAAAACAGTTAAAAGAGACAAAGAAGGACACTATGTATTAATAAAATGAACAATTCAACAAGAAGACATAACAATCATAAATATTTATGCACCGAACCAGAATGCTCCTAAATACATGAAGCAAACACTGAAAAGAGAAATAGAAACATCTACCATAATAATTGGAGAAATCAATTCCCCACTCTCGTCAATGGACAGAACATCTAGACAGAGGATCAATAAAGAAACAGAGAATTTGAATAATACAATTAATGAGCTACACTTAACAGACATTTATAGATCATTACACCCCACAACAGCAGGATATACCTTTTTCTAAAGTGTTCATGGATCATTCTCAAGTATAGTCCATATGCTGGGTCACAAAACAAGTCTCAAAAAATTTAAAAAGATTGAAATCATACAAAACACTTTCTCAGATCATAAAGGAATGAAGTTGGAAATCAATAATAGGCAGAGTGCCAGAAAATTCTCATAATATATGGAGGCTCAACAACACACTCTTAAACAACCAGTGGGTCAAGGAATAAATTGCAAGAGAAATCAGTAAATATCTCGAGGCAAATGAAAATGAAAACAAAACACATCAAAATTTATGGGATGCAGCAAAGGCAGTTCTTAGAGAGAAATTTATTGCCCTAAATGCCTATATCAAGAAAGAAGAAAGAGCAAAAATCAAAGAATTAACTGTCCACTTGGAGGAACTAAATAAAGAACAGCAAATTAACCCCAAAGCAAGGAAAAGGAAAGAAATAATCAAGGTTAGAGCAGAAATAAATGAAATTGAGAACATGAAAACAATCAAGAAAATCAACAAAGCCAGAAGTTATTTCTATGAGAAAATCAATAAAATTGATGGACCCTTAGTGAGGTTTACAAAAACTCGCTATTTATTGCCTATAAATAAACAAAATCAGAAATAGAAGGGGAGACATAACCACTGGCCCCACAGAAATAAAGGAAAATGAGAGGATACTATGAACAACTTTATGCTAATAAGCTCGACAATATAGATGAAATGGACAACTTCCTAGAAAGGTATGAACAACCGATATTAACTTAAGAAGAAATAGATGACCTCAGCAAACGAATCACAAGTAAAGAAATTGAATCGGTCATTAGAAACTCCCCAAAAAGAAAAGTCCAGGACCAGATAGCTTCACATGTGAATTCTACCAAAAATTCAAGAAATAATTAGTACCAATCCTGTTCAAACTCTTCAAAAAAGTTAAAGCAGTAGGAATGCTACCTAACTCATTCTACAAAGCCAGCATCACCCTCATACCAAAGACAGACAAAGATATTACAAAAAAAGAAAACTACAGACCAATCTCTCTTATGAATATAGATGCAAAACTCCTCAACAAAATTCTTGCAAATTGAATCCAGCAGCATATTAAAAGAATTATACATCATGACCAAGTAGGCTTCATCCCAGGTATGCAAGGATGGTTCAACATAAGAAAATCAAAAATGCACCATATCAACAAATCAAAGCAGAAAAACCACATGATCATCTTAATTGATGCAGGAAAGGCATTTGACAAAATTCAACATCCTTTCCTGTTGACAACACCTCAAAGGATAGGAATAGAAGGGAACTTCCTCAGCATGATAAAGGGAATATATGAAAAACCCACAGCTAACATCATCCTCAATAGGGAAAAAATGAAAACTTTCCCCTTAAGATCAAGAACAAGACAAGGATGTCCACTATCACCATTGTTATTCAACATTGTGTTGGAAGTACTGGCCACAGCAATTAGACAAGAAAAAATTCAAGGCATCAGAATTGGAAAGGAAGAAGTAGAATTCTCACCGTTTGCAGATGATATGATACTATATGTTGAAAACCACAAAAAATCCACAGCAAAATGACTAGAGCTAATAAATGAGCTAATAACCAGCAAAGTGGCAGGTTACAAGATAAACACTCAAAAATCTGTACTGTTTCTTTACACTAGTAATGAACAATCTGAGGGGGAAATCATGAAAAAAGTTCCACTTACAATTGCAACCAAAAGAATAAAATATTTAGGAATAAATTTAACTAATGAGACAAAAGACCTATACAGAGAAAACTATAAGAAATTTTTAAAAGAAATCACAGAAGACCTAAATAAATGGAAGGGTATACCATGTTCATGGATTGGAAGACTAAATATAGTTAAGATGTCAATTCTACGTAAATTGATTTTCAGATTCAATGAAATACCAATTAAGATCCCCAAAACTTACTTTTCAAAAATAGAAAAACCAATAACCAAATTTACCTGGAAGGGCAGGGTGCCCCAAATATCCAAAAGTATCCTGAGGAAGGAAAATGAAGTCCGAGACCTCATGCTACCTGACTTCAAGGCGTATTACGAAGCCACAGTGGTCAAAACAGCATGGTACTGGCATAAAGATAGATGTACTGACCAATGGAATCAAACAGAGTGTTCATATATAGACCCTCTCATCCATGGGCAATTGATCTTTGATAAGGCAGTCAAGCCAACTCCCCTGGGACAGAACAGTCTCTTCAATAAATGGTGCCTAGAAAACTGGATATCAACATGCATAAGAATGAAAGAGGATCCATATCTCACACTCTATACAAAAATTAACTCAAAATGGATCAAAGACCTAAATATTA
>PVIY010017291.1:0-49801 GCA_004026745.1 Myrmecophaga tridactyla
CCACAAATGTAGAGCTAAACAGTCTCATTCATCACACTCTATTATATATGTTGAAAAGAAGAAACAAGGTTTGGGTCAAGAGTTTCAATCTCTTGATTCAGAATCCAAATTTATGACGATAATAGACCTTGATTCAGATTCTAAATTTATGATGATAACAATATCATTTTAAAGGTTTAGGAACAAAACCAAGAATTATCCTGAAAGATGAATTTTAAAGTGATTTTCTCTTTCAGAGATAGCCTTACTCAAACTTATTCTAAAATCAGCACCCTGTTTCTAATGAAGAGATTTATACTAATTGGAGCCTAGTCCCTTGGTTTATCAATTATTAGTTGCCATTAAAAACAGATTACATTAAGGTCTTCTCCAAAGTCCTGAGTCCTCTGTTTCTGTTAATTAGTTAACAACTGTGCAGTGTATTAGAGACCCCCTTGGAAACACCAGAAGTATGTTTAGAGCCATTTGGCACTTGCGTACTTGGCTTCAACAGTGAGTAGATATGAAGGGAAGTAGAACTTGGTATTAGTGATATTGGTGGAAGGTCTGGCCATCTCTCTAAGTACCTCTTTTAGCAGGTACCACGAACCTGTTGAGCCCACTATCCCTGCCCTGTCCCCAGCTGAGGCCTCCAGTCTACATAGACAGATTCCATCTGCCATTGCCATGTCCTGGACTGTGTCACCCTGGATTCCAGGGCCAGGCCCTTACCCACTCACTCAGTCTACCATCCCAGCCCATGTGGCAAACCACAGCAGGCCAAATGTATACCCAGAAAGCATGCTTGCTTTTGAACGGGGGAGTTGAAGAGGCTAAACCCATATTGGCCATTTCCCTATCCATGAGTGAATCTAAAGCCCTATAAAAATGAAAAGGCAGGGAGAATGGAAATCCTGCAGAAAACCAAAGTGGGGGAAAATGTTGGTAGAATCAATTGTAAATGGCAAAAAAAAAAAAAAAGTGGCAAGTAATCACAACTGAATTTTGTCTCTCAAGATTTAGAATCCTAGAATCTCAGGATTGGGTGGAACCTTGAAGATTAATATGTTAGATATGTCAAGCTCTAGCTGCTGAAACAAATAAACTCAGAAATTTCAGTGACTCAATATAATAAAAGTTTGAAAGTATAAGGGAAGTTGGGGAGGTTAGTCTAGGAAGAAGAGTAAACAGGGTTTGGTCAATAACCAGTCAGTCTCTATCATAGTTCCTGAGTACAGTATTTCCCATAATCATCTATACACATATGGTGCACCTCTGCTGATGGGGCCCTTATCACCATATGAAAACTCTGTAGCATACTCAGGTCCCAACCAAATGAGCAAATGGGGATTCCAAGAGTTGAGCAAGTCATCCAGGTGCCTACATGGCCTCCCTCATCCTATGTCTCAAAAGAGACTCACCAACTGGTGTTTAATTCTGAACCAATCCCAATAATGTTGGAAACACAGACCCTACAACCATAAGACATTAAGACATCTGGAAACTTTGAAACCAAAGCAAGAAGCCCCTAGAAGTGTTAAAGCAATAGAAATTTAACAGTGATAAGGATCTAGAACATGTGTTGAATATCTAAAGCTGAGTGATTAACAGCAGCCATTGTTAAAAATTATTGCATAACCAGTTCTTGTCTGTTCACTTGCTTTATAGGGATGTTGGGATGTTTTATCATTTATAAAGCTCTGTACCCAGGTAAAGAGTTGTTATTGTTCATTTTCATCAAGAGATATTTATTATTCAAATCACTTGTATAATAAGTTTGCTTATTAGTGAGCTTACTACTCCTTGGAAATACTGAAGAAACAAGTACAACACACACACACAGGATGTCCGCGATGACATTAACGTCTACTCATCAAGGGGTCTCATGTGCTATATGTCCATTCTAAGCACCTGATGGGATTGAATTATATACCCCAGAAAAACATGTTCTTTAACTTAATCCATTCTTGCGGGTATGAACCTATTGCAAATAAGATCTTTTAAAGATGTTATTTTTAGTTAAGTTGTGGCCAGCTGAATCAATTTGGGTTTTAATCAAGATTACTGGAGTCTTTGTAAACAGAATGAAATTCAGACATAGAGAAGCCATGGGGAGGAATGAGAAGCTGGAAGTCAATGAAGATGCTGCCACGTGACAGACAAGCCAAGGATCAAGGATTGCTGTCAGCCAGCCCCGGAATGCCTCAGTCTCCTGGGAGGAAGCATTTGCCTCGTTAATGCCTTGGTTTTAGACTTCTCCTAGCCTCAAAACCACCAGCCAATAAATTCCTGATGTTAAGCTAACCCATTGGATGAGAGTATTTATTTTAACAACCAGGAAACCTAAAACAAACCCTGATCCCTCATATTGGTCACTATAGGTGTGAGCTTATTGTAGCAAGTGTTCACTTCGCTCATAGCCAATTGATCTGTTAAACACGATGTGCCGATTCTTGATGACAACTGCTTGTTGCTGGACACCGTCAAACGGTGAAACCCTTTGAAAGAACATGTGGGGAGATCTTCTTAACTATCAATAATTGATTGTGAGTAACGGGGAATAAAGATGGGGAAAGAAGGAAGCGTGACCTGGATGGGACTCACACAACCCCAAAAGACACCATTTTCTGTCCTAAATTCAGGGAAGCCTCTAAACCTCACTCCAGAGAGCCCCATTTTCTAGATGACATTCATGGGCGGTCAACAGTTGGCAAAGGGCAGCAGTAATACTTGTACCTGACGAGGGTCATGTCTCTGAAGTTCCTGCATGTATCAGACGTGCACCCACTAACTTAACAGATGGGCACAGCAGAGTCTTTGGAAATTCAGCCGATGACATCATCTAGCAGAGGCAGCCTACTCACAGGAGAACTGGTGAAGGGGCTCCCAAAGAATAGCAGCCTTGGAGACCCCCTGAGTGGGGGATGATGGCTTTGGTGGGATGGGGGCTGGGCAGGCTGCTGGCTTGGGGCTTCCAGAAGCATACAGTGGGAAAGAAGGCACTTTGATAGTAGAGGCAGAAAAAGATCTGAGACTGTTACACTCAAAATTGGCCCATGTTCTTTCACTATAGTGAGTTAAATCCAAGTGCCATATTGGATGAGGTAATGATCTTAACAGGAAATTTCATTAAAAGTTACTTACTTTTAATAACATAAATATGTCCATTTCTATCAAGGTACTAAGAGTTTTCTCTCCTGAGGGGAGAAAAAACTTGATTCCAGCATTTTTTCCTCTAGCTTGCCAAGTGGAATATTCCAAGTAACCAGGAGTTCATTTAGCATCTTATTTTAGGTTGATAGCTTCTTCAAAGACCAAGGTTAATATTAAATAAAAAATTTATAAGGGGGTGCATTTTGTTTTCATGGCGCCACAAGAATTTGCAAAACAGAACAACAGGACAAACAGAACAACCGGAAAGAGTGAAAATTCCTTTCTTTCTAATGAGCGCTGAGCACTTTAAAGCATTAGCCTTTTAACAAATTGAGGAAGCAGGGGAGGTAGAAATCACTGTGTCCATTTTGTAAATGGTGAAAGAGAAACACAGAAAGTGCTTTCCCAACATCCTGTGGCATGCGTCAGGAAGAAATGGGGCAGCAGGTAGCCCAGTGTCCTTGGCAGATGAGGGCCAAGGAATGTTTTCTGGTGACGATGGTCAATTAAAGCCTTTGATCCAAGGCTGAGACACTTGTTACTTCTCCTATGTGTCTTTTTTACTGACTCTTTCAATTTTATCTGACATCCTGTCAAGAGAGGCTGCTTGGAAGTGCAAGAAAGGGCTTACTAGTAAATAAACATTGGGCTTGCTTGGAGCAAGCATCCACTTAGAAAGGGACCTTTACATTACAGTTAGGGAAACTGAGGCAGAGGAGGCAAATAGCTTCCTCTGAGCTTAGAAGGAGCACGAGGCTGAGCCAGCTAAGAACTCAGATCTTCAGTCTCCTCCCCCATCCAATTTCCATGTCAAAAGACTCAAAGCTTAACTCATCTTTTAAGTCTGCCAAGGGATTTGGGGAGGGGGGCCTGGGGGGGGGGATAAGATGGACTAGTCATCTGACAGAAAAGAGACAAAGACTAATCTCTATTTTGGTAAAGTCTGTGTAATAACTGATCAAACTCTCCTAAGAGATCATCTCACTAACGTTTGATTTCTAAAATGTCAAAACACGTAAAGGATCATCAAGTTAAAATGAAATCTCAGGTGGGCTGGAGAAAATTGTCAGGTTTAAAAATAAAAGGATAGAAATGGAGAAAAGAATGACTCATCTCTGGCATGTAGCAGACAGCATCCTAGTGCTGCTTTCAATCCAGTGGTCAATGAATGCAGCTACCCAGAAAAAGCCATCTCCTGGCTTTCCAGCCACCACCAAGCATTCAGCAAAGGAAGTTACTAGTGACAGGCTGGGAAAACTGTAGAGGATGCTGAAAGAGGAAGAGAAGTCACAAAGTGAAATATTTATACTCAGAAAATTGGAATAAAGGTGTAGGACAAGATAAGAATAACTCTATTGTGGAAATTCATTCCCTTTGCCCTAAGTGAGCCCATGAATTCTAAAAAGCAGTGATTCCTTGGAAGAAAAGAAGAAAGAGAGGAGAGGAGGGAGGGAAAGAGGTAAGGAAACTCACTCCAGTCTGTAAAGACATGTCCTTAGCACCAGGATGAAAACACCTTCTCAAAGGGCACTGAACCTATTTTGCCTACCAGACATGGCAAAGTGCAATTCTGATGTTTGGTATTGAAGGGGCCTTGAAATTCCACACGTGAGTCTTCACTGGAGCAATGCAAAAGAACTAGTGGTGGTTTTGAGGCTGTATGTACCCCTAGAAAGGCTCAGGTTCTTTTAATCCATTCTTGTGGGTGCAGATTATAGGTGGGACTTTTGATTAAATTATTTCGATTGGGATGTAACCCACCTCATTGAAGGGGGGTCTTAACCCTCTTAGCAGAGTCCTTTATTTAAGAGGATAAAGGGCATACAGAAAACCCAGAGAAGCCTAGAGAAAAGCTCTGGAGAAGATGAGAGAGGACTCACAGAAGCTGAGAAAGAAAGCAACTGAAACCAGAAGCTGGGAGCCATGAAATCCAGGAGAGAAGGACCAACAGATGCCCCCATGTGCCTTGCTATCTGACAAAGGGGCCCAAGCTGGTGGGTAACTGGTCTTCAGAGAAGGTATCGTCCTGTTGATGCCTCAACTGGGACATTTTCACAGGCTTAGAATTGTCAACTTGTAAGATAATAATTCCCCCTTGTTAAAATCCAGTCCTTTTCTGGTATATTGCATTTCACCAGCGATACCAAACCAAAACTGAATCCGCCTTTTTACTGCAAGTGCTTCCCTCAAATGCACCTTGATCTTTATTTTTATGCAGCATAAAAGGAGACACCCTCAGGGGAGCAGGGTACATGACTATGGCCTGAGTCCCTTGATGGAAACATGGGAATAAATCTCTTCATACTGTCCTGAGAATTTGCCATTGGAGAGATCTGGGCTTGTCCAACTTCACTCATTCTATTCATCCTGGTCAGGGGCTCCCCTGTTTAGATCATAAAATGAAGCATAAGTAGATGTTACACTTTCCTGGTGTTGAGAACAGTCACCATGGAGTTAGCTTTGATTGCAAGACTGGTGGAGTTTTCTGGGGAAAGCTGCAGTTGCTGGGAGGTGTCCTTAAAGCTCTCAAAAGGCTCCTCCTTGTTCTTATTGTGCCTATCTCTGCACCTACGGAGATTTGCACTGGGTTGAAGAAGTGCCTTGACTTTTGCTTGCCCCCTGGAATTTGAAATAAGAAAATGCCTTCAGATCCAGGCTCAGTATCACACACATCGATACAAATCAAGTAAGAGAGCTGCTGTGTCAGACATCAAGACTTAACTCCTCACATCTCTTTCAACTCACTTTCCTCCAGTTCATCTCTGCCTTGAGCTGTTATCTACTTCTCTGCAAACACTGACATCTACCGTCCTTGAGCACCAGTGAAAAAAACCTCAGGAATACCCAGGAACAAAAATAAGCTTAGTAGCCATGGTTTACCAGCAACAAAATTTGCAAGTTTCTTTTATCAAGATCATTTAGAAGATGGCAGCATGCTTAACGGCCTCCCCCATTAGCAGCTGTTGATGTCATTTTCTGACCTTCAATCTAAACTTTCATTTTCAGCTAAACTTCGGCTCCTGAGCATAACCTCATTGTCACATGCAGCATTTGGTATGTGTTGGAAGTGTAACTGCCTATGGAAAATGAGAAAGAGTGGCAACCGTATATTATTTCACATAAAAAACTTCCAGACCAGCTTTCTTCTATGTTATCCAACCAATACTGAATGAATGTCTTCACCTGGCAGAGAACTAAGCCTTATTGGTTATCTGCCACTTCCTTTGAGGAGCAGGAATTTGCATCTGGCAGAGAACTAAGCCTTATTGGTTATCTGCCACTTCCTTTGAGGAGCAGGAATTTGCATCTCTGTACTTCCATGAACAAAATAAAGATAAAGGATAAAGGTAAAACAGGTTATTTGAAGGAAATTTGGAAAATCTGACAAATATAAAGTAGAAAATTAAAATCACCTTGATTTTATGATTTTATTGATAGCTACTATTATGTGTCTCTATTTCTGTTCCCCCCCACAGTTGAAGTCTAGACTAAATATATTACATTTGTGTACTGATTATGTTCCTTTTAGCATCATAAACAAATTTCCCTTTATTATCAGCAGCTGTATAACAAGATTTTTTCCCTAACTATTTGCTTCATCTTTTGTGCTTCTGGGATAAAATCACTCGTCTCATATTCAGAGTTTGTTTCAAAGTTTCAGTGTGTTCTAATTAAGTAGGAACAGTAAAGTGATGTACTGCTATTGCTGAGGATTGTGTGAGTTTGTTTAAAGTCTTGATTGTGAGATGGTTGTTAGGGATCATCTACACAAACACAAACACTCAAAATTAAAAGGACAAACAGCCAATGTCCTCCCTTCAGACTGGAAAAAAACGGCCTTTAGAATTTCAAGCTGGCAAATGCCGAGACAATGAAAGAGAAGGATTAATGAAAAAAATTAAATCAACTGCTGATCCAAAGCCCAGATTATGTTTTTATTAAGCACAATCAGGTGAAGGAATCTCTTGTTAAAGACTCAAGAAAGCTAAAGAAACACTGGAAAGCAAAAAGCCTCTGAAAGGAATTTGGGGGAAGAAGAAAGAAATATTCTCTTTAAGCCCAGACAGTGGGGGAATACCAGGGTTAGATGAGCAATAACTAAAAATAGTTAAGGAAGAGCCTAATGATCCTAATTTTAATTAGACTTGTGTATGTCTTTGATCTGATGGAATGGCAGAGTTGGGAAGGATCCTAGAAGTTGTTTCCTCCCTCTGTCTTGAAGCGATGCCTTCCACCATTGAATAGCTCCCAATTATTTCATGGTGTGGGTTATCCATGCGTTATTATATAATTATTGGTAATATTGGCAAGTGCAAGTTTAGCCATTTTATTTTTTTATATAAAACTCGATAAAAGGGTGTTGTATAGTAAAGCATGTGTGGGTCTGCCCTCCAGCCAATAACCAAGGCACGTTCATTTACCCGGGGACTGCATCTATACGAGGCATTTGATCGGAAATAAACAGCCTCTGGCTTCCGGCCCCACTAACCCAGACAAAAAGTGAGTTTTCACCTAGCATCCTCCCCTGGAGCTCGCAGAGAGTCCACCTGACACAGAGCCCAGAGAAACAAATCAGTGCGAACCGGCCAGCTGATTGAGTCATACGAAGCACCACTCGGGAGCCAGAGGGGCAGCACCTTTCTTTCCTGCCCCAAAAGGGCAGGGAAGGAAGCAGAGGTGTGAGTCATAGAGTGACATGCTGGTACTGAGAAAATCCCACTGGAGTCAGCATGGGGATATGAGAACCATCTTTTTTTTAATATGTTCCATTAAACTCCTTTATTTTTTTCCCCCTCCAACTGGCCGTACTTCAGAATGGGTCGAGAACTGGACTGTTGCCATCTCCCCTTCATCCAAGTCAATAAACACTCGTTGTATAGACACCAACCACTACCCCAGGGAATGACAACCACGGTGACAGAGCTG
Organism: Myrmecophaga tridactyla; assembly: GCA_004026745.1. Lineage (NCBI taxonomy): Eukaryota > Metazoa > Chordata > Mammalia > Pilosa > Myrmecophagidae > Myrmecophaga > Myrmecophaga tridactyla. Next base: position 8,059 of record PVIY010017291.1, read on the forward strand.
ATTGATTCTCATGAGCCCGATGCCATGAGGTGCTTAGGAGCGAAGTGACTCATGATCAGGGAGCAAGGCTGAGGGGGAGGGGCAAGCACACCTCATTTCCAGAATGTCTGGCTCTGCAGCCTGATAAGAAATGCCCACACTGCAAGGTGGGTTCCCTCCACTATGCAGGCTTAGATCAGCCAGGTCTGTATTTTCAGACACCAATGCTCTCACGACCCGAGCCCCTTCTGTAGACTGCTAGTCTCGCGTGTTCACATTCAGTTACATTCAACAAGTGTCAATGAGTGATGCTTGATATGGGCAAAACTTACTCCAGGGACTGGAAGCTATAAAAAGAATATCCAATGCACTGAAGGAGCTGGTGCAAGACTCTCTCTCTCTCGTGGGGTCCGTTCAGAGGCTGGCACTTTTATTCCCTTTTCATACAGGAAGCAGAGAGAGCTAAGTCCGTATTTTGGCAGCAATACTTGTTTGCTATTTAATAATGGGCAAAATCCTAAGACGAGTTGCATAAAACTTGGCAAGCTGATTTTAAAATTCATGGGGAAAGCAAAGGACCGAGACAAGCTGAGAACATTTTAAAGGCAAGAGCGGAGGTCTGGGGTCTTTCCCTGCAGGGAATCAGACTCATCGCCGCCTGAAGCTATTATAACTCAAACATTGTGGTGTAATTACAGAATTGAAAAAGTAGCACAATGGTGCGGACTAGAAGGCCAGAAACAGAAACCTGTGTGAAAACGTGAGATGTGATGAAGGCAGCAGGACAAATCAATAGGGGAAGTACAGCTATCCCAAGAATGATGTTGAGGCTATTGATTATGCAAATAAGGATTAATTTCTGATTTCAAAATACTGAGTAGTCTTCAGTACTGTTCATGGAATATTCCTGTTTTCTTCTCCTGGGCTGGTTGTTGCACATCTGTCTCCCCTCTGAAGTCAGACGAGGTCATGTTGCTTGTTTTGGCCACTGAGATGTGATCAGAAGAGATGTGCGTCACCTTTAAGCAGAAGCTTTGAGCCCCAGGGCACGACTCACCGCGTTGCCTCTGTGCCCCTGTCCTGATTCACCTCCTTCAAACTGGGTCCCTGCGGAACCACAGTGAGCAGAGACGCCAGCATACTCAGAGCGGACATGCAAAGTCAACAAGGTATAAACCTGGGGTTAAACCTCCGAGATTTAGGGCCTGCTGATCTCTTCAGTATAACCCGAGCCTCTCCTGGCTGATACAAAAATAACCCCCAAAATAAACTCCAGGTCATTAAAGACCTAGATGTGAAAACTTAATTTTTTTTTCAACGAAACGCTTATAAGGTGAATCGCTTTAGTCCTCAGAGTGCAGAACTTCTAAAAATAGGGTTTAAAATTATACACCAGAAAGGAAAAGGTCCATGTTTCTGACTGCATCAAATTCTTTGGTTTACCAGAAAGCACCATAAATTGAAAAGATAAGCCACAAACTCTAAAAGATACTTGCACTGTGTATAACTGACAGAAGATTAGTTTAAAGTATACATAAAAATAACCTAAGGGCAGGCAACAGCGGCTCAGTGGCAGAATTCTTGCCTGCCATGCCAGACACCTGGGTTTGATTCCTGGAGCCTGCCCATGCCAATGAATGAATAAATAAATAAATAACCTAAAAAAAAACACAAGAAAATGGGAAGAAAAACAAGCAAAAAATGTGAAAAGATAATAAACGTAGGGGAAAATTGCTGAAATCACATAATAATTGGGGAAATGCTAATTAAAGTGATTTAAAACATTTCATGCCCATCAGTTGGATAAAAATTGAAACTTTGATCAACCCCAGGACCAGCAAGGACATAAACTGGAACTGTTTTCATAACACTGGTAGACATGAGAAATTAGTAAAATCTACATCGAAAAACAATTTGGCCAAATCTAGTCAAGTTGAAGATGTACATACCTTTCAACCCAGCAATTCTTTTTCAGATATTTCCCAACAGGACTCCTGCACATTTGCACAAGGAGATATGAAATCAGGAACACGCTCATGGTTTGTTTTTAATGGCAAACAATGATAAACAATTCAAATATCCATTAACCAGCGGAGTGGATAAGTAATTTGTGGTATGTACAATGAAATATATGTCAGCATGGATAAACCTCAGAAACACCACATTAAGCAAAAACAATAATAAGTTGAAGAAAGCTATGTCTTCCATTTATACAAAGTTTGAAAACATGTATACTTTAATAGATACCTACATAGTGGAATGAAAACCTGTATGGGAGTGATAAAACACCTCCAGAGAGAGAGGATCATCGGGTCAGGAAGAATGAAGGAGGTAGCTTTTACCACAAATGTGTAATTTTAATTCTTAAAAAAAAAATAGGAAACTAATATAGCACAACTTTGGATTGAGATTGCACACCTGGGAGCTGAGTATACCGGTGTTTGTCATGCAGCTCCCTGCTCTTTTCCTTGAGATGGAATATTTCTTTTTTTTTTTCATTTATGACTTCCCAAGTTGTCATCATTATGAGCAAATAGTAAAAGGAACCCCAGTTCAGTGTTTTATTTATCACCTCACACTGCTTCACTTATGTCAATAAAGTTAAAAGTTATTAAGTGAATCCTAATTCTAACAACTGGACCTCTTTCACAAAACCTAGTCTCTTAAATCAGTGGTTCTCAAATCTGGCTACATACTGGAATCAAGGAGGGGCGTTTCAAAATCACTGATGCTGCCTGTGTCCTCACCCCAGCGATGCTCATTTAATAGGTGCAGGGTGTGGCCCGGGCAGGAAGAGCATTTAAAGCTTCCAGGTGATGCTAATGAGCAACTTCTGTTTTAGGAGAAATGGGGAAATAACTCAGGTTTTAGAATCCGCCTAAATTGCGGACAGGCTCAGATCTGCCACAAATTAGCCTTGTGACCTTGGGCCACTGCACTGTCAATTTTCCCATCCGTGCAATGAGGATAATAACTATTTTGCTGGATTGCTAGAAGAATAAATAAGAAAAATATATATATACATTACCCAGCACAGTGAAGCCTTAGTGTCTGATTGATAACAGTGATAAGTGATTTTTCTCCTTACAACTGATGAGGAAAATTCTGATGGGTTTTATAGAAGTAAAATCGAGGCACTCTCCCGTAATATCTTGCAAGAAATGAACAGCGAGCAGATTCCAGTGATCCTTGGAGTGGGATGCATTAGTTAACACCATCCCCCGTCTGATATTCCCGTCTGCCTTTTCGCTTCTCCATGCCACTTACTATATTGTCAAACAGCCTATAATCCTGCTTCTCTCTCTGCCCATTATATTTACATATGTACTTGGAATTTTGAAAAGCTGCAATTGCGTCTTTACACCCAAAGCATAGCCCTCCAGCCAATGACTTGGTCTGCTGGATTCTCAATATTTCTCCTTAACCCAAATCATTATCTTAATATGTCAAATAACACCAGCAAAGTGATGAATGGAAATTGTTTTCTTTTTTTTTTAAGCTTTTTTAAACTAGAAAAGAAGATGACATATTACAAAGGTACAGTCTTTTAAACAACATTGCTCATGAATTAGAGTCCTCTTTGACCTCAGAAGATAGGGCTCTATTTTCAAGTTCTACCTTTACCTCATTCTGCTTGTACCACATATTACAAAAATAATTTTATATAGTCATCATTTTTAGAACTGCTCGTTTTCTCAAATCCTCCTTTTCTACATGTCAGAAGAGAGGTGGGTGAGGAGTTGAAACATCCAAAAGATCAATGTTTGCCAGGCTGCTATAACAAATCCCATGTGATAGCGTGCCTTAAACAATGGGAATTTATTGGCTCATGGTTTGGAGGTTAGTAAGTCCAAAATCAACATATCAGCAAGGCTGGGTTTCTCTTGAAAATCTGTAATGTTCTGGTGTTGGCTGCTGGTAATCCTTGGGAGTCCCTTGGCTTGTACTTCTGCTTCCCATCACATGCCAATGTATTCTCCTTTCCGGCTCCTGTGACTTCCAGGTCTTATTTATAAAGCCTTGAGGAAACCAGATTAAGACCCACCTTCATTCAGTTGGGTCACACCTTAATGAAAATACTGTCTTCAGGAGATCCTATTTACAATGGGTTCATACCCACAGGAATGAGGATTAAGGATATGTCATATAATTCAATCTACCACAACAAAGGACCATAAGTATGTAACCACCAGGAGACTTTGCTGACCAGGCTACATATTGTGCCTCCAGCATTTAGTGTGTGCCCACATACATGAGATGCACGAAAGATAAGCAATGCATAGCATGTGCTCTCTATTTACAAGATTCTGAAATTATGCCTTTTAATGCAAGCTAGTGAAAAATTATGATTAATTACATGTGGGGACAATTCATGTGCAAACTGTGAAAGAAGATCATGCTGGTACGGGGAGGAAATTGTCAGGACAGAGAAGGTATCTGAGCTGGGCAGTAAAGATGAATGGCCTCGCCGTCTGAGGTTTGCCCCCTGTGCTGGTTTGAAAGGATATATGCCCCCTAGAAAAGCCATGTTTTAATCAAAATCCCATTTCATAAAGGTAGGATAATCCCTATTCAATACTGTGTGTTTGAAACTAATCAGATGATCTCCCTGGATGATGTGATTCAGTCAAGAGTGGTTGTTAAGCTGGATTATGTGACAACATGTCTTCACCCATTTGGGTGGGTCTTGATTGGTTTATTCGAGTCCTATAAAAGAGGAAACATTTCGGAGAATGGGAGATTCAGAGAAAGCAGAGCAGAACGACATAGCCACGAGAAGCAAAGTCTACCAGCCAGCGACCTTTGGAGATGAAGAAGGAAAATGCCTCCCGGGGAGCTTCATGACACAGGAAGCCAGGAGAAGAAGCTAGCAGATGATGCCGTGTTCGCCATGTGCCCTTCCAGATGAGAGAGAAACTCTGACTGTGTTCGCCATGTGCCCTTCCACTTGAGAGAGAAACCCTGTACTTCATTGGCCTTCTCGAACCAAGGTATCTTTCCCCGGATGCCTTTGATTGGACATTTCTATAGACTTGTTTTAACTGGGACATTTTCTCAGCCTTAGAACTGTAAACTAGCAACTTATTAAATTCCCCTTTTTAAAAGCCATTCCGTTTCTTGTATATTGCATTTCGGCAGCTAGCAAACTAGAACACCCCCCAAGGTTATCAACCCCTTCCTCACTGCTTTCAGAGTCCTGATGTTTGTTTGACAGTAATGTGCCCACTTCTGAGGAACCAATCATGTCATATGGCTATCCTACTCTCTGTTTAATTGATGGATCTGCAGGTAGTTTAGATCCCGGTTCTTTCCACTCAAATCCTGGGAAATATTTTCTTGCCTTTTACCTCCATTCCCTTTTTTTTTGCTTAGATTCCTATCCTATGAAAGTACCATTCTTAAAGTTGAATCAGCCTGCTAGTGAGCTGTGACAGTTTGGAGGTCTTAAGGACCCCAGAAAATCATGTTCTTAAAGCTAATCCATTCTTGTGGGTATGGACCCTTTATAAGTAGGATCTTTTGGTGAGTAGGATTTTAACTTAAGTTGAGATGTGACCTACCTCATTCAGGGTGGGTATCTGTCCTCTTCCTAGAGTTAAGAGGATAAAAGACAGAGAGAAGCCCCAGAGAAGCTAAGAGAGACAGAAAATAGAGAAAGGACAGAGAGAAAGCTGAGAGAGAAGCAGCCAGAAGCTGAAAGCAACGAAACCTCAGAGAGACCCGCAGATGTCACCATTTGCCTGGCTTGAGACCGAGGCGTTGAGCTTCGCTGGTAGCTGGCTTTCAGGTGGAAAGTATTGCACCGTTGATGCCTTGATCTGGACATTTCCACAGCCACAGAATTGTGGACTTGTAATGAAGAAAACTGGACAGGATATCCAAGAATTGTAGAACAGTTACAAAAAGTGTGAAATACACACAATGGGAATGCCAGAAGGAGAAAACAGACAGAAAATAGCAGAAGTATTTGAAGTAACAGCCACTTTGGAAGATAATTTAGCAGTTACTTACAAAGCTAAACATAGTCTTACCATACAATCCAGCAATCCTGATCTTAGGTGTTTATTGATTTGAAAACTTACATCCACACAAACACCTACATACAAATGTTTATATCAGCTTTATTCATAATTACCAAAAACTGTAAACAACCGAGGTGAATGGATAAACAAACTGCTGCACATTCTGCACATTCACACAGTGGAATATGGTCCAGGAAGAAAAAGAAATGAGCTTTTACACCACACAAAGACATGGATGAATCTTAAATGCAACTTGCTAAGTGAAAGAATCCAGTTTGAGAAGGCCACATACTGTATGAGTCCAATTATATGACAATCTGAAAAAGACAATAAAACTGTAGAGACAGTAAATGAACAGTGGCTGACAGGAGTTTGCGGGGGAAAGAGTTGAATAAGGGAAGGACAGGGAAACTTTTAGATGGTGAAAGTAATCTGTAAGATACTGTTAGTGGGTGACCCTATGCATTTGTCAAAACCAAAATTGAACAACCCACTGAAGGGGTACAGAGGAGAAAGTACCCACTTAAGTCACTTTGGACATGGATGAATTTCTAAGACTAAAGGCAAAAGAACTTACAAGATCACTGTTCTCTAGCTGATAAAGTGATGGGGGTAGGGTCAACAATTCTGATCCTACTACACATGTATATTGTAATTGAACAATTAAATAAATGGATGGCAGATGGTGGAGCCAAGTTTCTCACTTGGAATGGGAAGTTAGAGACAAGCAAGAGGAAGAAACTAGAATTTTCCATGCCGTAATAGACTAGAGTTAGAGGCATCAGTTTGAACTCATGTTCATCTTAATATAGACATAGATGGTTACACATAGAAATATTTTATAAATTTGTATATATTCTAGGGTTAGTGTACACACATGCTCTGCCAAATAAGAGGACCTAGAGGCAATGACATTCCATAGTAAGGAGCTCACCTAGTGCCCAGAGTTCGGTTTCAAATACCATTCTCTAATAAAAGGAAGTAGGATTCTTGGAGAAATGGCTGAGTCTAGGACTGGAACAGAACATACACAATGAGCCTGGAGCATCTTGTAGTACCAGAAAGTAAGGAAGTGCTCAAAAAAAAACAAAACAAAAATCAACGACGGTGGAGTATATCAAAGGGTCATAGGAACCAACTGAAAGAACTTCAATGGCCAAAACTGGAACAATTTGAACAATGAAATAAATAAAATAGTAGTGGATTATAACCCAAAATACTCCTAAGTCAATGTGGATATTAGTAAATGAATAAAATAAATTGGAGAAAGTAGACAATTCTCCCACACAGAAGAATTCCAAATAATTTATGTAGATATTCCACTCTCAAGGAAGTAGAGCAAACTCCCCACTCTTTAAGTGTGGGCTGAGAGAAGTGACTTTCTTCCAAAGAGTATGGCATGGAAAGGGGGAAAAAGAGGAACTCTGCAGTGGAGGAACCTGGTAAACGCTACCTCAGCCGGGTGGCCAAGATCACCTTCAACCGAGATAAGTCATGTTGAGAGCATGTACCCTAGATATGATGTGATGAAAATGGCACTTTACCTCTATAGTCTTACCCCAAAGAACACAAAACCCCCAGTTGAGAAAAATATCAGCAAATCGCAATTGAGGAGCAGTCTACAAATTACCTAACAGAACTTCTCAAGATTGTCAAGGCCATCGAAAACAAGGAAAGTCTCAGAAACTGTCACACCCCCCAAGAGCCTAAGGAGACATGACTACTGAATACAATGTGGTATTCTACATGGGGTCCTGGGACAGAAAAAGGACATTAGGGGAAAACTAAGGAAATCTGAATAGAGTATTGACTTTAGCTAATAATAACGTGACAGTGCTGGTTCATTAATTGTAACAAACGCACAACACTAATTTTAGATGACGATCGGGGAAACGGGTGGAATGTCTATGTGAACTTTCCCTATTATCGTTGAATTTTTCTATAAATTTTTCTAGAAATCTAACACTATTCTAAAATTAAAAGTTTATTTAAAATATTTACTTGATGATGCTTGCAAGCCTTGTATCATGCCTTCCTTAGTCTCCAGTCCATATCGAAAGCGCTAGGATCTCAGAGCAAACGTTTAGGGAACAAGGAACATCCATCCACCAGTCATGGGGAAATGAGATTGATGTTTAAATATGTTGTTTGAAATTATGACCACAATCATTACAAATAGCCTGACAAAACTTGAAAGAAGGGTAAGTGGGAAACAGTATGAATTAAATGCCTCCTCTTTCATAGAGGGGAATCAAGTAGATACATTAAAAATAATAGGAAAAACAGTTCAATGGGAGTAGAACTCCACAGCATAGAACTGGGGTTGAGAAAAGAAGGCTTTTATTTACAATATGATAGCAAATTGAATTTGGCTCGTAGGTGAGGATAATAGGGTTGCTATGACGATTGACTGAGATGATGTATCTAAGGCCGTTAGCAGAGTCTGGTACATGGTAAGGGCTCAGTCAATTTCAGGATTATCGTTGCACGGCTTTCATAAATGTAGGCTGCATGAAGAGGGAACAGGGCCGTGGATTCCTCTTGTAATGGATGAGCACAGTGTAACTGATGAAGTGCAGGCAGCAATTCCACTCCTAGATTCAAACCCCAAAGAACTGAAAACAGTTCAATCAAATCCATACACTAATTTTCGTAGCAGCATCATTCCCAGAGCACGTACCTTTGTACATGTACAACCCAAATGATCATCAGTGGAGGAATGGATGAACAAATTGTGGTTATCTATATACAATGACATTTGATTCAGCTCTCAAAAGGAAAGAAGTACTGTTACATACTACGGCACCTCGAGTCATTATGCCCGGTTAAAGAAGCCAGATACAAAAGGTCACAATTGTACTGCTCCACTTAACATAAAATATCCAGAATAGATAAATCCATAGAAACAAAAAGCAGATTAGTGGTTGCCAGGGGCTGGGGGAGAATGGGGAGAAATTACTTAATGGATACAAGGTTTTATTCTGGAGTAATGGAAACGTTTTGGAGCTAGACAGAGCTGGCAGTCGCACACCATTGTGATTGTACTAAATGGTACGAAATGGTTGACTTATGTTATGTGAATTTCACCTCAACTGATTTTGTTTTAAAGTGCAGGCAATGACTTTGCTGCTCAATAAGGCACAGCATTTCAGTTTTATTACTGCTTAAAGTATGGCATGTTATAATTTTGCAACCCAGTGTTGCACAGTAATTGGCTGATGTGCTAATGTCAGAACCTCGTACAGACAAGGGATTATGGTCTCACATTTACCTGCATAATTGAAAACAAGTGATGCATGGCAAATGTTTAATTGTTTCTGAATTTCATATTGGAACAGAGCCGGCATCTTGCAAAATAGATTTTGATGAAAAGCTTAGCCACAAAAAAGCTTTTAAAAGAAAAATACTGGCTTCGATGATGAGATTTTCAGATTATGAGATCATTAATCATTCCAAGTGTTGTGTCCTCTTTCTGCTAGAGCGTTATTTTATACCCTTAAGACCATGGTACATTTATTAAACTTAAGTTAAAAAAAAAAAAAAAAAGAAAATGATTTCTGCTCATGGATATTCAAATTTTATGTAAAATAATTTCTAAACCAGCAACCGTTTTTCCATGTCTCCATTAAATAGAGGAAGTGTCGGCATAGGTTTTTTTTTAAAAAAATCTACCAGTCTCTCCTGCACATTTTTCACGCCCCAATGCAGCGAAATGATATTAACACCCATTGATATAGAATCTTTCTCTTTGGTGAAGTTGCTACTGAGGATATGTTCTCTTTTGTCATTATAAACTCTAAGTGAACTCAACCATGCTTCAGGTTGAATCAGTACGCGGTGCTGCATATACTGAACTTTTTAAGCAATCATTGTGTTGTGCATATACCTCAACCACATTATAAGAAAAACACCTAAAATTTCCGGAATCCTTGACAGCTCATTTTGAGCCACCATGGCTAATAAATAGAGTGAACATACATTTTACTGAGAGCTTCCCTTCTGCCTGCAGTAGGGACACATGGCAGAGGCAGTGTGGAAAGGAAGGGATTCCCCAAAGAAGCAAGCTAATTCACGGAGCAGGACCTTGGAAAAGCTCAAGACTTAGAGGCACCAAGTACCTCTAATGATACAAGGTGGTTGAGAGTTGATGCAAGGGGAAGTCAGTCTCCCAGGTCCTCTCCTCTCCTCCTTGTAGCCTGGCAACTGCTCCTCCCATACCCTGGCGGAAGACCGAGGCGTACTTTCTGGAAGGATTGCATCAGAGAAGTTCTGTCCTCAGAGGGCTCGCGTGTACCCGAGGGTGGAGATGAGGTGCCTACTGAAAACAGAGATATCAAATGACAGGCTGTCTGTTGAAAGGGGAGATTGACACCCTCCTTCCCATGCTGACAGCCAGGATGATCCCCTGTGGGGAAACTCATCAACTTAAAAGAAAGATCTATGGAGAGACTTCAAATGAAAGACTGATGAAACAGGAGGAGCCTCCCCAGAGGCCCGTCAGTTGACAAGCCCCGAGTTTCCAATCAGTTGCTTAGCTCTCACTAAAAGACAGTTAAGGATAAGATAGTTGAGGGATGCTTCTCCAAAATAAGCCGGCAAAATGAATTCAGAGTGGATGGGATGATGGTGGCACAATTTGTGAAGGCAATGAACAACACTGAAATATATCTTTGAATGTGGTTAAATGGGCGAAATTTTAAGCTATATGCATGTCACTAGAATAATTTAAAAAACAACAAAGGACTGTATAACAAAAACAGTGAAACTTAATGTAAACCAGGGACTATGGTTAATAGAACATTTATAAGAATATTCTTTCATCAAATGTAACAAATGTGCAACACTAAATCAAGTTGTTAATAATGGGGGAGGCTTTATCCAATGCATGGATAGATGAGTAAGAAAATAAAGACAAAACATAAATAAATAATGTGGGGAGAAGGGGAGATGTTCTGGGTGTTTTTTTTTATTTTTATTCCTTTTTTCCTTTTTGGAGTAATGAAAATGTTCAAAAATTTATTGTGGTGATGAATGCACAACTATGTGATGATATCGTGAGCCATGATTCCGCACTGTGCATGATTACATTGTATGTAAATATATGTCAATAAAATTGCATTAAAAATAAAAATAAAATAAAGAAAAATTTTTCTGTATTTTCTGTATGATGTTTTCTGTAAAACTGCAACTTCTCTCATAAAGAATAAAATTAAAAAAATAAACTCAGAGAAAACAGACAATGCAGAGGACCAAAGACCACATAAAAACTCTAACATTAATATTCCAAGTAAGGTAAGAGAGGATACTGCATCCATGAGACAAGAGAATACTGTTACGAAGAAAGAAAGAAACATTCAGAGGATAAGAAAGCACTCTAAGAAATTTAAAATGATGGCAAACATTTAAAAATCAAAGAGAAGTGTTGATAGATACATTTGAGAAAATCTCAAGGGAACTAGACAAAAAATGAAATAGGACAGATATTTATAGACCAGTGATCCTAGTAGCTTTATTCACCAGAGTCTCAAGGCAGAAGCATCCCAAGTCTCCATGAACAGGTGAATGGATAAATAAAATGTAGTGTAAGTATACACAATGGCATATTATTCAGTCATTAAAATGAATGGGGTTCTGATACCTGTTACAACACAGATGAGCCTTAGAGACATCATTTGGAATGAAATAAGCCAGACACAAAAAGACATATTATATAATCATATTATATAATCTCACTTATAAGGAATGCCTACAATAAGCAAATTCATAGCGACAGATAGTAGATTACAGGTTACCAGGGACAGGTAGGGGAGGGGGAGGGCACTTATTTTAATGGATGCAGAGTTTCTGTTTGAGGTGATAAAAAAGTTGAGGTAATGGATGTTGGTGATGGAAGCGGAATACTGTGAATGTAGTGAATGCCACTGAATTGTGCATGCAAAAGTGTTAAAATGGGAAGTCTTGAGTTGTAAATACGATACTGCCATAAAAAGTTGTTTGAAAAATGAAATAGGAGAGAAAGGATAAGAAAAGCAGAAGATCAATCCAGAAGCTTCAAAAGCTGATCCAGAAAACAGAAGAGAGAAAATATTGCAAGAAGTAATACAAGAACATTCTAGAACTGAGAGCCATGGACTTCCAGATGGAAAGGGCTTTGCACAGTAAATTTTAAGAAAAAAGTTGCTGAACAAGTTTTCATTGAGAAGTTTCAGAGCGTCATAGATAAAAGAAAAAAACAAAATTTTCCAAAATGAAAAGAAAAAAATGATCACATCAAAGAATCAGAGATTAGAATGCTATTATACAGACCTTCTCCACAGCAAACTGAGGGTTGAAAGGGAAAGGCTGAGTGAGGGAGGACCTCTTCTATCCAAATTGCCAATTAAATCCAAGGCTGGAATAAATACATATTTTTTATATACAAGGCCTTACAAACTTTTTTTCAGCAAGTTGCTGGAGAATGTGCTTCATCAAAAAAAAAAGGAAGAAAAGACAAACCAAGAAAAAGATGGCATAGGGGTCAAGAAAAAGGGACCAGAGAATTTCCAGAATAAAAGGAAGTCCCTGGATGACAGCTTTGCAGAAAGAAACTCATCTAGATCAGATTAGGAGAAGGAAAGGCTCCAGGAGGACTATCTCCGGGAGGGTAAACTGGCAGATCATCTATCAAGTCTGACAGGAAGAAAAGAGTTTTCAGGACTGTCAGAGACACTGGGGATGACTCAGTGATAGGTGCAGAGAAATCTAAGTAAATGAAAATATAAGGCAATTAATTCCAGGGAAAACAAAAAGTTGCACGATGAAGATGTGCTCACAACATAATATAACCTCAGCTATAAATAATATCTGCACAGTCATCTAAACCCTGAATATTTCTTTTATAAGAAATTGTGATTTAACTATATTAAAAAGATAGAAGGATGGAAATGTGTATACATGTATGTGTGGGTATGTGTGTAGGGAAGGGGTGGAGCACAAGTAGTAAGAAAACTGAATCCTCATTTTCTATAACAGGAAAACCTATAGCTAATGACTAAAATTGAAAAAAATAATAAAAATTGTCACATAAGACGTGTGCCAGTTTGAAAGTATTATATACTCCAGAAAAGCCATATTTTAATCCTGATCCAATCTTGTGGGAGCAGCTGTTTCTTTTAGCCCTGATTCAATACTATAGATTGGAAACTTTTGATTAGATTATTTCCGTGGAGATGTGACCCATCCAATTGTGGGTGGTAACTTCTGACTAGATGGTTTCCATGGAGATGTGTCTCTACCAATTCAAGGTTGGGTTGATTACTGGAGCCCTTTAAGAGGGAACCATTTTGGAAAGAACCAACAGAGTTCACAGAGCCAAAGACCATTGGAGATGAAGAAGGAAAATGCTCCCAGGGAAGGCTTATGAAATGAGGAGTAAAAGCTAACAGATATCATCTTGTGCCCTCCCAGCTAAGAGACAAACCCCAAAACTCATCAGCCCTTTTTTTTGAGTTAAGGTATCTTTCCCTTGATGCCTTAATTTGGACATTTTCACAGCCTTAAAACTGTAAACTTGCAACTTAATAAATTCCTCCCTTTTAAAAGCCATTCCAGTTCTGGCATACTGTATTCCAGCAACTAGCAAACTAACACAGATTTTGTTACCAGAGAAGTAGGGTGCTGCTGCGGTTAGCAAATACCAAATATGTTGGAACAGTTCTTTAAATGGATAAGGGAAAGATTCTGGAATAGTTATGAGGAGCTTGATAAAGAAAGCATAGAAAACTTTAAGAGACTGTTGGTGGAAATGTAGACTCTAAAGGTTACTTCTCATAGACAGAAATGATGAATATGTCCTTGAGAACTGGAAGGAAGGCATTCTTTGTAGATGGAAGGCAGAATTTAAGAGTAATGGACTTGGATATTTAGCAGAAGAAATTTCCAGACTAAATCTGGAAAGTGCAGTCCAGTTGCTCCTTGCAGCTTATAGTAAAATGCGAAGGGAAAGAGGTTAAGTTGAGAACTGAACTCTTGGGTACAAAGAAAACAGAAATTGGTGTTTTGAAAATTCTGGGCTTCCAGAAAGTGAGACCCCAGTGAATATGGCCCCACATGAGGATTTATCCCAGCTTGGAAATAGTCATTACAGGACAAGCAAGGATTGGAGATGGAGTTATCCAGAAAGGATTTGTGGCAAGTCTTTTGTCTGATGGGCATGATCCCAGCGTATTGCATAGAAAACCAACAAGAGTGTTACGGGACCTACAAAAATGGAACTACTGCCAGTCTGAATAAAAGGGACTGAAGAGGGACAAACTGAAGGAAAATGGCTTCAGAGGCAGAACCATGGAGGACAAGGTCTGGAGCCAGGAAATCTCGGGCCAGGAGAATGAACCAATCCATACACCTGGAGAGATTGAGTTTGCCCTGGAAGCAGAGGGCGGGCCTTCCACCTCATTGTTTGGGAAGAGTTGTGCCACCTCAGACTTTGGAGAGGGTAGAGCACATAAACTGGGGCTTGGGGGGGAACTTGGCTGCCAACCCACTGTTCTGGAGGGGTTGAGCGTGTCCCCTGGAGTTGGCAGCGAGCCGTGGTGCAACCTCAACACTTGGAGAGGGTGGAGCCAAGAAAAAGGTAGTCTCTTCGATGTCCTCCAAGGTTGCAAACTCCACACTAGCGTTTGGAGAGAGCAAGCCCACTGAATAAGCCCTCGGAAGAGGTGGGACTGCCACTTTTTAAAACCCTGAGGATAAATCACTCTTGGGCTTTGAAATCCAATGGAGTTTGCCCTGCAGGTTTTAGGAACTGTATGGGTCCAGTGACCCCTGTGTTCCTTCCAATTTTTCCTTATGAAAATGGAAACATGTATCCTATGACTGTCTCTCCTTTGTATATTGGTAGCAGAAAACTTGTTTTGGGTTTCACAGGTCCAGAACCAGAGGAGACTTTTTTGCCTTAGAACAGATCTTACTTATAGCTAACTTTGATGAGATTTTGTGCTGGTTTTAACTTTGTATTGTATCTCTATCACTACTGAAATGTTTTAAGGCTTCTGTAATGGAGGGATTTTGCAATGGAGGGAATTTATTTTGTATTTGGGAAAAACATGTCTTTTGGGGGGTCCAGGGGTGGAATGTGCTGGTTTGAAAGTATTATGTACCCCAGAAAAACCATGTTTTAATCCTGATCCAATCTTGTGGGAGCAGCTATTTCTTTTAGTCCTGATTCAATACTGTAGGTTAGAAACTTTTGATTAATTATCATGGAGATGTGACCCACCCAATTGTGGGTGGTAACTTTTGATTAGATGATTTCCATGGAGATGTGTCTCTACCCATTCAAAGTTGGGTTGATAACTGGAGCCCTTTAAGAGAGAGCCATTTTGGAAAGAACCAACAGAATCCACAGAGCCAAAGACCACTGGAGATGGAGAAGGAAAACGCTCCTAGGGAAGCCTTATAAAATGAGGAGTGAAAACTAGCAGACATCACCATGTGCCCTCCCAGCTGAAAGAGAAACTGCGAACTTCATCGGCCCTTTCTTTGGAGTTAAAGTATCTTTCCCTGATGCCTTAATTTGGACATTTTCACAGCCTTAGAACTGTAAATTTGCAACTTAATAAATTCCACCTTTTAAAAAGCCGTCCCATTTCTGGTATATTGCATTCCAGCAGCTTACAAAGTAGGACAGACAGTTTTCTGATAAATGGAAGTAAAGAGAATAAAAAGAAAGATTTAAAAGTAGAAAGTGGTTGCCCTCAGAAGACAAGCAGGGATGGGTCAGAGGCACCTGGTTTCCATCAAATGACTTTAGTACTATTCAGCCTTTTAAACCATGAATGTGAAAAAACTTTGATGAAAATAAAATTTACTTTAAAAAAAATAAAAGGCCATCAGTCCCTTTGAGAAAGCAGTTTCAGGCCAGGTGTGGGAGTAAAAAACCAAAATGTGAGAGATTGAAGAGTATGTTGGATGGTGAGAATGGAGTGGAGAGGTGGAAAGAGTTGAAGTCTATGCACTGAGAAATCGGGGCATTAAAGGAGCCCTTTTCTTGTCTGTGATAATGACTCCAGATACCACAGAGGTCAAAAAGGCAAAGAGCGTGAGGACCCACGATGCCGGGAAATTGTCTCAAAGACTTGCAACTGATAAGGGTCCAAATTAGGATGGTGGCTATGGACAGGAAAGAGAGACGCAAAATAGTCTCTTGATCTTGACCATTCATCCCATGCAGTAGGCACCTCCCCCCAGCACTTTTTTTTTTTTACATGGGCAGGCACCAGGAAATGAACCCGGGTCCTCTGGCATGGCAGGCGAGCATTCTTTTCTTGCCTGCTGAGCCACTGTGGCCTGCCCTCCCCCCAGCACTCCTTTCTTTCCTGACTACTGCTGTCTGCTTGATGATGTTCTTAAGTGTTCTTTTTCTTCTTTAAAAAAAAGGGTTTATGTGGTAACATATATATGCCACAAAATTTACCATTTGAACCATTTTTAAGTGCACATAATTCCAGGGGCATTAATTACATTTACAGTGCTGTGCTACCAACGCTGTCCATTACCAAAACGTTTTCATCACCCAAAAGAAACTCTATACCCATTAAGCAATAACTCCCCATTTCCCCTCCTCCCAACCCTTTGTAACCTGAAACTCTTCTTCCTGTCACTATGAATTTGCTTATTCCAGATATTTCATGTAAGTAGAATCAAATCTTACAATATTTGCCCTTCTCTGTCTGGCTTATTTCACTTGGCAGAATGTTCTCAAGGTTCATGTTGTAGAATATACCAGAATTTCATTGCTTTTTATGGCTGAATGACATTCCATCGTATGTACCATGTTTTGGATATCCATTCATCTTTCCATGGACCCTTGTGCTGTTTCCACCATCTGGCAATTGTGAATAATGCTGCTATGAACATTGGTGTACAAGTATCTATCTGAATCCCTGCTTTCAATTATTTGGGGTATATACCCAAGACTGGAAGTTCTGGGTCATATAGTAATTCCATGTTTTAACTTTTGGAGGAACCAACACCAAACTGCTTTCCACAGCAACTGTGCCATTTTGTATATCCAAGAACAGCAATGCATGAAGCTTCAAATGACTACACAACTTCACCAACATTTGTTACTTTCTATTTTTTAAATTATGGCCATCCTAGTGGGTGTGAAATGGCATCTCACTGTGGTTTTGATTTGCATTTCTCTAACAGCTAATGATGCTGAGTATCCTTTCACATGCTTATTGGCCATTTGTATAGCTTCTTTGGAGAAATGTCTGTTCAAATGCTTTATACCCATTTTTAAATTGGTTTGTTTGTTATTGAGCTGTAGTTAGTGTTTGATGGATAATTTTTCAGTACTCAAATGCTTTCATCTCACTTCTCCAGAACAAAAGAGGATGTTGAACAAGTCAGTTGATTATTTAATGTCTTCATTACATATTTGTGTAATTAGACATAACTTCTAGGATGAAATTATTTCTAACAACATATTCTGTTGCCCATGCCTCAATAATCTATGTATAATTAAAAGATTTTTGACCAATACTAAGAGGCAGGGGAGTGAAGATAAATGCAGAATTAGAAATTCAACAACCTTTGTTAGAACCTGGCTCTTGTTCAGGTGATGTGACTTCTTCAATCATTTCTTGGAGCATCAATTTTTATTGTTCGTAAAACAAGGCAGTTGGATTGGAATCTCTAAATTCTTTTCCACCCTAACATTCAACGGTCAAAAATTTAAATCTGGCATTGTATTTTATAACATGTGGGACATTGAGTTGTTCCACTCTTCGAGATTTAGCTGTGGAAGTTTCGTACGCTCAAAAAGCCAGTAGTTAGTTATTCCACTTGAGACCTTCTTCGGCCTGTATTTGATCTTTCCCTATGTGTAGAAGACTGATGCTGATTAGGGATCAGAGGCAAAGTTCAAATGTGCTCCTGCATAAAACTCTGACAAGGATGGGAAGTGTGTAAATTGGAAGCAAGTGAAATTATCTACATTTTATTTCCCTTCCCCTTAACACTTTACCATTCTACCTGTACCTACTACCTAAAGGCAACTTTCCTCTTTTTTGACTTTTTAATTCATTCGTTGATTTATATCAGTACTCCCATTGTATAACTGTTTTATCAGTTCTCTAGCACTGAGCTCACAAAAGAGGCTCCACAGAACATTAACTTCACAAAATATTACATAGCTATTTTGAGAAAAAGTTCCATGGTTATAAAAGTCTGGGGAGATACTGGATTAAACAGTTGAAGAGCTTGATTTAACCGAATCTTCTCAGATATTTTACTGTGCTGATATTCAATGAGAAGCTCTAAGAGGAAGATACACATGCACAGCTTCTTAAACGTTCACAGCCAGAACATCCTCTCTTCATGGACCATCTACTTGGATATGTTCTTCACCATATATTTTGGAACTGCTGCTTTAATAAGATTCTTTGTCATTTAATGAGGTTTTCTTTCTTTCAGTGAAATGTGTACATGCCTGGATATAATGTCAAAAAGTCAAGGAACATTTGTATCTTATGCATAACCGTAAAAACATGGTTAAAAGAAAGAATCTGGAGGTGTCGCATCAAGAAATCTAGCAAGGGCCCCTTTAGGGATATGAGGGTGTTAGGGAAAGAGGGTGAAATAAACAGCAGTGCAATCTTCCTCTCCAGTTCTATGAACACAATATTCAGGATTCTTTGGTTTCCCGTGCTACATCTCCACTCCATCTTCCACACTCTAGCTGAAGAAAATTCCACAAAACTATGGTTCATGATTTGCCCTCTTTCAGTCGGTGATTAGAATTGGTCAGAGAATAGGCTAGAAATAATTTTGCGACATCTTAAAACTCTAGCCTAAAATAAAATTTGTAATGACAATACATTTAACTATAGAAGTACACATAGTTCTAGATGGGATATCCTGAAAAATCACATCAACTGGAAGCAATGCCAGCAAACAGTCCATCCTAGAGCTAGGTTATACTCAAGGAATAATCTCCACTGCTTGGTAATGGTGAATACTGTAAAAGAGGAAATAATCACCCTCTGAGATAAGTTACCGAATCAGTTATTCTCTGACAAGTCATAAATATAATTGTTAGAAGTCACAAAAAATGTTTTTCATAACAGTACTTACATGGATAATTGCAAACTGGTGGAAAATTAAGTAGTTCTCTTACAAATGTGTGTTTCAAAAGATGTGAAGTTGTGTGTGTGTGTGTGTGTATGTGTGTGCGCGTAGGCAATGTGGAGGAAGAAGGCACTGAGGAAAACTAGCTTCTTCCATAAATGGCACTAGAAAAATTAAAGAAGACGGGGAAAAAAGAATGGGGGAGGTTTTGGCTCAGCACATAACAAAAACAGATGTTCGCTTATTGACTAATGATGTTATTTAGCATTAAAAATAACATTTTCATAGTACAACGCTGTTTTAATTAATTTTAAATTCCATGTAAGAAGGTAATCTTTCTTCTCTCTAGATATGGGTCCGTAAAAGGTTTAATTAACTTATTCTAAAGTACTGAGACTAGGAGAGATGAAGCAACTCCTCAGAATTGTTTGACCCTAGTCCAGCATACATTTATTAGCCAAGAGAAAATAAATGATCGGCTCAACCAAAATGGAATTGTACTGGCAAGAACACAAGAGTAAAGTCAGCCTAGAATTATATGGCATACATTTTACTTAAGAACAGTGCTTATTAAAAGTTTTAAAACATTATATGTAGACTGCAGGATTTATTACGCAGTCTGATAGACGCTCTGTGAGCATTTCATTTGCTACACAGGGAATTTTAAAAATCTAAAATTGGGTCAGCAATGGTGGCTCAGAGATAGAGTTCTCACCTGCCATGCCAGATACCCAGGTTCGATTCCCGGAGTCTACCTATGCCAAAAAAACAAACAAACAAAAAAATCTAAAATCAAGGAGTGTGCAAAGAGAAAAGTTGTAGTACGGTATCAAAACCAGGGGGATACATTGACCTTTATAGAAGAACCCACTCTCTGGATCGAATGGTCAGAAAAGAGACAAGAGTTTTTTCGGCCAAATAGGATCCCTCCGAAGAGTGAGTTAATGACTAGAATAGCAAGAAATAGAGCTATACGAAATGAAGAGTTCTAAAAAGAAATCTAATAGAGATTGAGGCAAAGTGGTATACAGTCTTAGCGGAATGACGAGTATCAAGGCAAGTATTTCTTTCTTACCAAGGAGATGTACAAAAAGCAGCAGCCTTGAAAAGTGCAGAAACATAGAGAATTGTAGCTTGCCGCCATCGCACTCTCTCATGTCCATTTGTTTCAACCTCTTCTGGGCCCAGTACTGCAGAGCTCATTCTGTAAGTGCTCTATACAGGTACCTATCAACCACGGAGTTTCTGTGGCTTCCAGGTCTCGGTTTACAGATTAGGAAATTTCTTTTAAAACTCTGGATGTCTTTGAAGCCTAGTGCTATGGGTTGAACCAGGTCCCACAAAGATACGTTGAAATCCCAATGCACGGTACCTCAGAATATGACCTTATTTGGAAATGGGGTCATTACAGAGGAAATTGGGCAAGTTAAAAGGACATCACCCTGGAGTAGAGTAGACCCTTAATCCAACAGGGCTGGTGTCCTTATAAGGAGAAAAGAGATGCAGAGAGAAAAGACAGGCACTGGAGGGCAGAGGCAGAGACTGAGTTGTGCTATGAGCTGAAGAGCTGAAGGATTCCCTGCCACTGCCAGGACCCAGGAGCGGGGCATGGAACAGTCTTCCCCAGAGATGTAAGAGGGAACGTGGCCCTGCCGATACCTCAGTTTAGGACTTCGAAGTCTCCAGAACTGTAAGACAATAGACTACTGTTATTTCAAAGCACCCAGCTTGTGGGGCTCTGTCAGGGCAGCCCAAGAAACCAAGCCAGCTAGGATCTGCTTACAACACGCTGTGCAAAACTCCTGTGGGGCCTCTGAGCAGCTAGGCTTGCATTCACAACCACCTGTGAACTGCTCTCCTGCACCTGAATTTTCCCTGGTTGTGTAAAGAGTGAATGAAACCCTTACTCTTGGTTAACGTGAGGTGCCAGTTCACTAATAATCTTAAGTATATAACAGCTACATATTCCCAAACTACCTGTACTTTGCCTAAGAATGGTAGTAAATATTTTGATAACAGCTAAATCTTTGAACTTGCCCAGACAAGGCAATTGCTGTTGAGCAGTTCAGGCAAAATCTGGGAAATAAATCAAATGATTTAAAACTGAGAAATTTATTTATAAAGATAATGTTTTCGTTGTGTCTTCCCTCATTTTTCCCCTTGCTTTAAACAACAAAGTATGAGGACGTTTTAGAAGTGGAATGAGTTAGATCAGCTTTGTCTGAAAGACCTGAAATCTCCAGGTGCCTGACAAAAGGCATTATTAACTCAATCAATGTTTCAAAAAAATCCTTATTTTTGCAGTTACCTGAGGTTAACAGAAATCCTAAATGATAACTGATTTTCAATCACAAGTTAGAAAATCAAACCTTCAGTTTGGAAATAACAATTTAATGGACAAACAAAACATTATCACAGGGAATATAATATCAAAGCATTGTCCTTTCTTCACTCATCAGCGTAAAGAGGTTTTTGTTGTTATCCATTTAAAACTCTTGAAAACCAAATTAACTTACTGGCAACTAAAAAAAAAAAAAAAAAAAAGACTGCCAATACAAAGAGACATAAATTTAGCACTGCAAACATTATACAAAGGAGCAAATCACAGAGTGTGCACATCTACCAGAGCTTTCTAGAAACTACCATATGTTAATCCGCCCATTTGTTGGATGTTCCATTTCAGACAAAATGAACATTTTTTAAAAACCTTATAAACATATAAATCCAAACCACAGAACACCTCCTAAATACCATATTTACTCTGAGTACAAATGGATTTTCTGAAGCTGCATTCACAAAGCCATCTAAACTAGATTTTGTGAAATCATCACTGTATTCACTGTTATCTTGTGGCTTAAAGTCACTGCACCCCCTCCCACATATCCTTTCCTGTCATACATCTTCCCAAAGTTTACTGTTATACAATTAAAATCAAACTACTATCCTAGAAGTGTCAATTTTCCCTGAATAAGGAGATTGCAATTGGCCTACTGTAACTATACCACACAACAAACATTTCATCACGGACAAGTTAAAGTAGCCTTTAGTGATGCCCTTTCTAAGAGTTACAAATATTTTAATGTTCATCATCAGTGATGGGTTAAAGAGATAATAAGCTTTTCCCAACTGAGTGCATATTTCTATGGACGCTCTATTGTCCCAAACCTAAAATCTGCTAAACAATTTCTTCTCATAAATATATACATTCAACGTCCCTCACATCATGAAACGGGATTCATTAACTCAAGTCGTATAGCTTACGCTTTTGTTTGAAATAAATTGTGCAGGAACTTGAATCCATTCTAGAAGTGGTTTTAAAATAACAGGGATCGCAACATGTTAAGTTCTACTCTGCCATCTCCATTTTACTTCCTTTCAGGGTCTTTTCAAATAGGGCATCTTGCCCTTCCCTCTACCTGGCCCTACGACTACATATAGTCTTGAGCATGACCCTAAACCATCAGGTTTTGGTACAACTCCATAGAGTACAGCAAAATACTTAATGTTCTCAGCCCTTTGAACTGTGAGCTAGAGCATTTCGTTCATCATTTCTGGGTTTTCATTGCCACATTCACCCCAAATTGTAATAGGGTTAAACTAAATAGGTCCTAACAGAATTTAAAATGCAATGGGAGAGAAAGAGAATCCAAATTAGTTGTACAAATATGCGGTTTCCTTGTGAACTTACAGCAGTTGGTTTAAATGGAACCTCATTTGGGTGGGGCTGAGTGAATGTGGTTAAAAAAAAATTCAGTGTTTTATGGAAAGAATCAAAGTTTTCCATGAACAATAACTGCTCTGTGAGAATTTCGGAGAATGCTAAGGAGAAAGGAGAATAACTGGGGAAGAAAAGGTGTGTCTCAAAGACAAATGGATGTATTCTGTTATGACGTTTACTTTGACGCAAAGACCTCAGTGTTTTTGATTCTTTACTGCAATGTGGCAAATTGGATATGTAGCTGAAACCACCCAAGGGCATGTGGCTGAGTTCTCCTGGCAAAGAAGAATGCACAGAGGGAACAAGGTACAGCAACTGGAGCCTCACACCACAGGGTGTGCAGCTTAGAGAAAAAAACACCAGAAGATGATTTACGGACGCTCCAGCAGTAGGGGTGAGTGGAGAGAGGTACACACGTCTCAAATGGATGTCTTGGAGCCGCTCTCCACTGATGTCCACCCTCCACCGCTTAATATCAGTGACTGAGAAAGGGAGCCAGTTCATTCCCAACCTTCCAGAAAACTCAACAACGGCGTAGCATGTCACCCCCCACCCCAACACCCCCATATCTGTCTGGCAGTGCTGAGTGAAACCCTGCCCTTTCTCCGGGGGAGACTCCAGGCTGTCAGAGCTCCCCGAGGGCTCTGCTCACACACTTTTGCTTCTTTGCTAAGACGGAAGTATAAAGGGAACGCTTCTACTTCCAGAATCCAGAAAATAACCCAATCGGGTCAACCTGTGGATGGAAAACGGACCAGGGCAATATGGCCAATGGCTCTGTCAATATCACGGACACTAATCATAAACGGATATAAAAGAAAAGAAGTATGAATAACCTAACTTGGAACGTGTGCCTGATTTCTTAGTTTGCGTATCGATTACGAGGGCGGCGCCAAACAGTCGAGAAATTCGTGGCAAACGCACTGGCAAAAGCCATAGACCATGAGAATCACGAGGCTGGAGGGGACCAGGCTGACAAAGACGACCCCGAGAGTGACCTTCTTGGACACCAGGAGGTAGATCCCTAAGGGTAAGGAGCTGAAATACAGCAACCCCAGCAACCAAACCAGCACCCGGACCGACGTCTGGAAAAGCAGGGAGGTGCAGTTCCACACGGTCCAGTTGTGGGACACGGCGGTGACCGAGTCGAAGCTCGTGGGTCTGTAGAATTCCACCACGGGGGTGGCGCCCAGGGCCGGGGAGCTCTCCCTCTGCACCTCCATGATGGTTATCACCAGGCAGTTGGAGGGCGTGTGAGAGGGGCTGACGAGCGAGGCGAGTCTTTTGGGGGTCAGCAGCAGCTCGGTGGGGTTTTCCGGCAGGCACTTCTTTCCTTTGCAGGTCAGGTTCACGAGGATGTTGTTGTCGTCGGGCAGGCTGCTGACCTCATCATCCGGAAGGCAGGTCTCAAACCTGCAGAAGGGACACACGATGACCCCCTGTGGGGAGTCCCCAAAGTCGAGGATCTTGTAGAGGCATTTGGCACAAACCCTGTGACAGCACTCCAGCACTTTAGGTTTCCTCTGCTTCAGATTGTACCGATTGTAACAGATCTTACACTCAAGCTCGTCGGACACGGGGGACTCCGCGGGGTCCTCGGGGGGCTGACCGGCCATCTTCAGTTAGCTATGCAAACACTAACTCCAGCCTGATGTGTTCTCTTTAAAGGATGACGTAGGTTAAGTCGTCCCCCTGAACGTCATATCATACAAATCAGGCAAAGATGCAAAAAGGAAGGACAGGTTCTAAAAGAAGCCAGAAACCTGCCAGGCATTTTCAGCTTCTGCATTTTACTCTAAATCTCGAATGCATGTATCTTTTGAAAAGGCCACGTGAAGGGTCTGCAAAGAGAAAAAAGAGATTTACTACAGCAAACAGTTCTTCAAAAAGATGTCTATGAAAAGTGTTTTATGGAAGTTTCTGGACTTCAAACAATTAGAAACAACAGGCTTAAAAGGTGAAACCCTTTTCACTGTTTCGGAGTGTCACCAATTTCTGGTATACAGAAAAGTATTACCTCTATGCTCAGCTGTTCAGTCCACAAATAGGATAGTAAAGAAGGAATTATGGGCCTTAATGAGTGAAAAGTATGCTCCACAGCACTGTGAGTAGGGCTAGATACGAGAAATTTCTCTCTGAAACTTCCAATAAAGATGGGCCTCATTGAAA
Source organism: Myrmecophaga tridactyla (assembly GCA_004026745.1). NCBI lineage: Eukaryota > Metazoa > Chordata > Mammalia > Pilosa > Myrmecophagidae > Myrmecophaga > Myrmecophaga tridactyla. The sequence continues at coordinate 33,061 of PVIY010017291.1, forward strand.
CTAGAATGGGACATGTATTCGAAATAAATCAATTAAATTTTCAACCAAATTCCACTCAAAATAGAATAAGTAACTCTGAGAATCATTGGTATAAATACCAGTTGTCTAAATACCTCCAATAGTGCTTCAGAACACATAAATGTAAGGAAACCTTAAGGGTAAATATTACAAAACTTTTTTTCAGACAAGACTGATAGGGTTGAGAGTGTATTTAAACACAGTCAACCATTCTTACCTCCTCAGTATTAAGAAATCTGTCTCAAGCACTTGTATTGTTTGAGTATTCAATTTCAAACCTGTGATCTCACTACTAGTCTTGAAAGCCAGAATTGTGCATTCAAGGGAGAGTTGTATGTGCAGAGAGTCGTATGCTCAATAAAGAGTAACGCATATAGCACCAGGTGTGTGTGTTGTACACAAGCCAAGTCTAATTCCCAAGAGAGGGAAGTAAAGACAGAGAATCCGGGCAGAGTTCTATTTCCAAGAAATATTCAGAGCTTACCGATTCACCTACTTTATTTCTTGTAAACTCTGTTTTCATACTAAACTGAAAGCACAGTACAGTCAGAACTCCTTAATTGCTATTATTGGCTTTGGACAAATGACCAAGGGTTGAGTTGCTGTGCACAAGCAGGGCTCAATTACCAGTTCTAATGAAAGGATGCAGCAATATAGAAAACCCCAAAATTGTTTTTATTTAGCTTTAATATATCTGATATTTTTGGTAGTGTATTTTGTCTTACATTATATTTTGCTTGGAAACATGTTAAAATATTAAAGCGCATTTGCATTTCTGAGTACACCTCCAAGCACAATAGCAGGCTTCTGTAACAGTTCCAGGAAGCAGTCTGCAACTATGCTAGAACTTAAATTTTGCTATGGACCACACTGCATTTAACTGAGAAGGGGCAATGGGTAGCTAAACTTGGAAAATGAGAAAAATCATTGAGAGCTGACTTGAGAATGCATACGATTTTCCTTTTCAGCTATGCCTTTATTGGGCTAATTTTTAAATTTGACTTCACATTCTACAAGAATGTATAAGGGGTATCAGAGACAATATGCATACTTGATGGCAAAAGAAAGACAATCAGCAATTAGAATCTCTAGTGATAAGCCAAAAAAATGTAGGTAAGATTGAAGAAAAAAAATAGTTTACTATAGATGAGGGCATGTATATCAAAACTGCTACTATATACCTAATACAAATAAAAGGATGTACAGATGCAAACATTATCTCTTCTATTTCCTTTCCTCCCATACGCCCTAAATACTTTCTTCCTTTCTGATCACAATGCCATTCATGCGACACATGGCCAGTGCAAAATGTGGCTGACGTGTCTTGCCCACAATTCTACAAAGTCTGTTTTTCATTTTCCTGTGAGATGGACATCTCCAGGGTGATAGCCACAGAATAAGGATCCCTGTCACTGCTTCTAGTAAGAGCTGCCTTCTCCGAAGAGTCCCAAGCCCTCAACAGTTCCTGGGATATGGTATGCTTTCTGGATAGCTAGACACAGCTCACCCAAAAGCCCCTACCAGCCATACACAGACAAAAGGCCCATCAAAACTTAGTATGTTCTCCTGCCAGCTACCTCCCCCTTTAGCCTTAACGCCCTTCCAAATCCAGGAGTACTGAAGCTCATATTGAGCGTAGAACTAGCAGCAGCTTTTACCACCACTGCATATATAGAAAGGACTGATGTATGTGAAGTTGTGTGAAAAAAGGAAAGAAAGTGTGTACACATGTATACAAAGACACCAGGACAAGAGAGTGGAAAATATTCAATGAAGATATATAGACAAATCTACATCTGAATGCAAGGCATCTGTGCTGGTTTGAAGCTGTCACGTATGCCAGAAAAAGCTGTGTTCTTTTAATCCATTCCTGTGGGTACAGACCTGTTCTGGGTGGGACCTTTTGTTTAGGTTATTTCAATTGAAATATGATCCACTCCATTCAAGGTGGGTCTCAATTCTTTTCCTGAAGTCCTTTATGAGAAGATAAAGGACAGAAAAAGCCAAGAGAGTATAGAGAAAAAAGCCCTGGAGAAGCTAAGAGAGAACCTGCAGGACACAAAGATGAAGGCACTGGAACCAGAAGCTGAAAGCAACAAAACCCAGGAGAGAAGGGCCAGAAGACACCAGCCTGTGCCTTCCCATGTAACAGATGTGTCCCAGATGCCAGTGGCCTTTCTTCAGAGAAGGTATCTTCCTATTGATGCCTTATGTGAACATTTTCATGGCCTTAGAACTGTACATTTGTAAGCTAATAAATCCCCATTGTAAAAGTCAACCATTTCTGGTATATTGCATTCCAGCAGCTTTAGCAAACCAAAACAGCATCTAAAGACACAGAAAGCAAGAGTTTACATAAATCAACACCCACAAAAGGTTTATGTGTGAGAATGCATTATATTGTCAGCATGTGACAGTCAGCTGGTAGCATCAATACTTTCCACACCAAACTTCCAACCGTTAAAAGAAGAATAGCAGGAATCCTCTATGTCATGCAAGCCACAACTTCTAGCTTCTAATTCTGTGAACATAAAGTATTTGCTTTTACAAAGTTATCATTTGAAGCAAAGCTTTCCTTCTTCACAAATATCCTATCGAACCTTGCAATTGCTAAAAGAGTGATCATAATGTTCATATTTATAAAAATTCATACGGCAGCTTTCTTGGGAATATGCAAAGAAAATACTAAATGTTCAAATATCCAATCAAGAAGATACCTACTTTATTTCCAAGGCGAACTTTAGCAAACCCTCTCCATCAGCTTAAATTACTTCATCAAGTCCTGCCTCTGAGCAGGGTCCTTTGAGTGGGGCTGGCAGGCGGCCTTGATCTCTGAGCACACATCCCTGGAAATGCAGCTGGCACAAGTGCCTCTTCCTGGAATGGCATAAAACAACATGGTAACTGTTCCTCTATCAACTGTTAGAGCTTTTAAAAACACTTTGTCTGTCTTTCTATGATTCAAAGATCCCTCAGAGAATAAAGACCATAATTTAAAAATTATAACTGTATTTATAGGTTGACATTAGTCAGAGTTTTTATTCAGTGCTCTCAAAGATATGCACTCCAGTCCGTTCCCACCATGCATGCACTCCTGTTGAGATCAGTAGACACATCTTGTTCCAGGAAGCGAAGGTCTGCTCAAGGAACCATAGGGCCAAGTCCACGAAACAGGAGCCACCTGAATTCCTCTGCCAAATAAGGGACAATCCAGGTGTTCAAATAAGTAATGATAGTAACAGACTATCATCTGTTTGATAAAATAGGGAACAATGAGTCCATATTGACCTGTAAATGAATTAATAAGTGAAAGTCCGATGAGGAAGGGGATATTTACTTTATCTCCATGTTCTTCCCATGAATTATTTCTTAGTTACAAAGGGGGAAGACAGAAGCGTACGGTGGAGAAACCCGACTGGTAGAGAAAGTGATTACTGCTGATCAATATCAGTAATGGAGCAAACTGGAGGAACAACAGCATTACTTCCGTGATATCCTGCCAAAGACATAAAATCTGAATGTAATCCAAAGGAAACACTGGACAAACCCAAATGGAGCAAGATTCCATGAGACACCTGGCCTGACGTCTTCAAAGATGTCAACGTCCTCTTTCTTCGTTTCCTAGGCTGCTCAAAGCAGACACCACAAAATGTGCCAGCTTTAACAATGGGAATTTATTAGCTTATAGGCTTACAGTTTTGAAGCTGTGAAAATGCCCAAATCGAGTCATCATCGAGGTGATGCTTTCTTCCTAAAAACTGGCTGCTGGCAATCCTGGACTCCTCTACCCCCTGGCAAGGTGCATGGCAGTGTCTGCTGGTCTCTCTCTTTTCCTCCTGTTTTTTCTACTTTCAGCTTCTTGCTTCCCTGGGTCTGTCTGAATTTCACTTTCTTATCAAGGACTCCAGTAAGAGGATTAAGACCCACCCTGAATGAGGTGAGCCATTCCTTAACTCAAGTAGTCTCCTCAAAAGATCCTACTTACAATGGGTCCATGCTCACAGGAATGGATTAGCTCTAAGAAAGTGATTACCTGGGGTACACACAATTCCGAACCACCACATCCTTTTTGTAAGAAATACACCCTAAAGTATTTAGGGGTGGTGGGGTATCAGGATTGTAACTTCTCTCAAATGGTTCAGGGTGGGGGTGATGGCATTATTTTGTACTGTAGTTGGAATTTCCTACTGTGTTTGAAACTATCTCAAAATTTTATAAAAATTATTATAATAGTTCCCTATTGCTGCTATAATAAGTAACCACAAACTCAGTGGCTTAAAGCAAACAAACAAAACAACAAAGTTGTGGACCACAAACATGATGTTGAGTGAAAAAAGCCAGACCCCAAAGAGTACATAGGGTCTGATTCCATCAACATAAAGTTCAATAAACAGGCAAAACTAAGCTATAATGCTTGAGAATGCAAGCTTACGGGACAAAACTGTAAAGAAAAGGAGGCAATTAATAATAAAAGTCGGGGTCCTAGACATTTTTGAAGGAGAAAGAGTGAGCTGGGGTCAGAAGAGGGCAGGAGGTGGGTTTCTGTAGTGCTACCAATATTCTATTTTTTGACCTGTGTGTTTGTTACAAGGGTTCACTTAGAGCCTTACCATCAAGCAGTACATTTTCCTCCACTAGTGTTACAGTGCCCAATAACAAAGTAAAAGAAAATCTGTGGCTAAATATTTTAGCTATTTTTTATAGCTCGGATTTTCTTGACAATAGATTTTTTTTCTACAATTTTGTATACTGTATGGCAGAGTCACATTTCATTATTTTTCCATGAAAGTATCCCATTATTACAGCACCTTCTGCTGAATTTTTGTTTTTCGTTTGTTTTGTTTGTTTGTTTTTTGGGAAGTGCACAGACTGGGAATCAAACCCGGGTCTGTCTACGTGGCAGGAGAGAATTCCACCACTGAATTACCCTCACACCCCCTGACAATGGATATTGTGGATTAATTTATAATTCTTGTCCAATATGATCTAACGAGCCCATTAATTTTTTTCACAACATGTTGGCCACTGGTTAATCACCTTTATATCCAGGTATTACTATAAATCAGTATGAAAATGGATGAAATTTCTATAACGAGCAAGTCTAGGTAGGGCACTCCTGATAAGCACAACTGCTGAAGGAATGTCTCACCAGGCACAGGGGAAAGAATTTGGCACATTTGAAACTGCCTTAGAAATAAACACAAAAGATCTTCTTTTCCTAGAAAAGTGCACAGATATTCAAATATATGAAGTTGGTATTCTTTGTTAATCACGTCGTAGTTTAACCCTTTTATAAACCACGTGGGGTGTGATTAAGAGATTAATAATTACCTACTGTAAGCCTTAAATCAATTTGAGCTCATGGACTATTGGAGAAATGATTATTTGCATTGCCTTCAATAATGTGCACTATTTAATGTTTGACTCAAATCTGCTTCACACTTACTCCACTATTTAATTCCCTTAATACTGGAAGTGCAAACGTTGTTTCTGTCTAAAGAGGATCTTTTTTTCTCTCTGGATCCCACTGCTCCCTTCCCAAATGTCACCACTTCTCTGGGGTGCCAATGCCCTCTGCCAGTAAACATGCTGTTTATTAGTGGCTCGCACAACACAAGCATATTCGTTCCCCACTCATTCAAACTATGTGATCCTGGCCACGGTCCCTTACCTCTCTCCTGGGGGTGTGGTTATGTGACCCAGCCCTGGTTGACCACAGCGCCCCTTGCACTGCACTGAGTGGGCATGTGACCCAAACCAGGCAGCCTACGCACTTTTCCAGAACTTTCTTTATTTGATGTTGGAGAGGAGAGGCCATGCCAGGGCCAGGGGAGAAGGGGGTCATAGACCAAAACACATGAATCAATGAGCTGCTAATGACTTCAGGAAAGGGAATAAGAGAAGAAAGTCAAAATAGAAAGGTAAGCAAAGGAAAGCAAGAGATAGAGACCAGGTAGAGGGTAAAAGGCAGATACCTGTTGAGAGCGGAAGTGAGTTTCTATATCTACTTGTGTATGAAGGCTCCTGTGGGCCAATTAAATCCCCGTTTTTGCCAGTACTGGTGTTTTGGTTGGATTTCTGTTACTTGCAACCAAAACAAAAAGCTTTTAATTCTGTATATTTATTTTGAATCTAACCAATTTCTCTTATTCATTCTAATTTACTGGTGTCTCCTGGATTTTCAAGGTATGTGATTTTATCACTAGGAAAAAGAGATAGTTTCGGATTATCTTTCCCCAAATTTTATTCCCGTTATTTCATTTTGCTTGTCTTAAGTAGAAAACAACATTAAATTAATAGAAAACAACATCAAACTAGAAAACATTAAAATAATTCCTACAATGTGAGCTCTGCAAGTCACAACTTTATGCTTTTCCTGGTCATTCCTACAACATAAAACAGTACCTGGCCCAAAATAAATGCTCAAGAAATATCTGTAGAGTGAATGAATGACTGGGGACAGCAAGGATACTGTTTCTAATATTAGTTGCAATGGTTGTTCATATTTTGCTGTTTAGGATAAAACTTACTGATGGTTATGGTAAATAGTCTATTAAAGACTATTTCCATTCTTTCTATTCTTAATTCATAGTATTTTATTAGTAGTATCTACAAATTTTTTAAATGCCTTTTCAGCATCTATTGATGTGATCTTATGGTTTTCTTCCTTTAATTTGAGCATGAAATGGATTGCACCAATAGATTTCCACCCTTACATCTTGGAATAAACCCTACCCAGTCATAGTTAGGTCCTTAGATACACTGATGGGTTCTATTTGCTAGTATTCTACTTAGAATATGTGTTGTAATTCAAAATTAAATCCAGCTGGATTTTTTTTTTTGGGGGGGAGGTCTCTGTTAGGTTTTGGTATTTAACTTATGCTTGTTTTATAAATGAACTGAAAAGCTTTTCATCTTCTTCTTCTGCAACTCAAATAACAATAAAATTATTTGCTCTTTAAAAGCTGCATAAAATTCAGCTATTATCCCATTGCCCTTTCCAACAGCAGATTTTTCATCACTTTTCCAATCTCTTTTATGGATACTGACCTACTCAATTTTCCACTTCTTCCTGATTTAAATGTGGACATTTATATTTGGTAGGGATATAATCTCACTCTTGCAGTTTTAAAAATTTGTCGCCATAGAGTTGAGTGCACTATCTTAAGCTTCTCTGAATCACCCCTGTATCTTTGATTATTTCCCTTTTCTTGCTTTTACTCTTGTAAATTTTTTACTCTTTTCCTAATCAGGCACACAAATCTTTATATCTATTTTATTGTGCTTTTCAAAGAACCAGTTATTTATTTTTTAATTTTTATCTTATTAATTTCAACTTTCATTTTTATTATTCCCTCTCTCTATTTTTTCATTTTTTTCTCATTTCATAGGGAAAGTATACTTTGCCTTTATTCTTAAATAATTAAAACATCTAAAGGCTCTAATATTTCCTGAGTACGGCTTTATCTCTATGCTCCTTTTATTGCTTGCAAATAATTTGTAATTTGACTTTTGATTTTTCCTTTGATACAAAGATTACTATATAGAGTTTATTTTTACATTTCCAAATTGTAGAGTCTTCTTATTACCTTCTTATTTATTTTTAATATTACTAGATTGTGATCAGAGAACAATAACTATAAAAATCTCTTATCCTTTGAATTTGTTGAGGTTTTCTTGGTGGCCAAATATGTGAGCAATTTTTTAAAGTAATCCAGAAAAGAATATTCTCTATTCAAGAGATATAAGATTCAAGCATATCTGATAAATCTGACTTTTTTATTAATTCAATTTCTCTCTCTTTAAAGTCTTTCCAAGGTGAAGATAAGAGAGAGAAGTTTATTAAAGTGTCTCATCATAAATATATTTGCATTTCTAATAGTTTTGCTTTACAGATCTAGTGGCTATTTTACATTTACAGGTTTATATAACATCTTCATAAACTGTGCTTTTTTGCCATCATATAATATCTTCCTTTATGCTATTAATGGCCTTAATCTTAAATGCCACCCTATCTAAACCTAATACTGCTAGTTTTGTATTTCTGCATTTGTTGTTATCCTAGTCCCGCCTCCTATATTCAATTTCTATTACTTTGTTTCAAAGGTTTCTTACAAACTTGGCTTTGCTTTTTTCGCTCAGTCTGACAGTGTCACATTTTTAATGGGAAAATCAAATTAATTTGCATCTAATACAGAGTGATGTATTTAAATTTATTCTTTCCTTTTCATGTGAGTTAACTGATGAAATTAGAACAATTTCTTCTAAGATCTTCCCTTACCTTGAAGATTGTATTCCCAATTTTTATTTGGTTACTTTTTGTTGGCTACTCCTTTCTTGAATATTTTCTTCAGAAAATAAGTGGTGACATCTCTGAGTTCTTGCTTAACAATACATTTCTTTTACCCCAAGGGGACGTGGTAGCTTGGCTCTGGGGGGATTTTCAGGCTGCTGCTTCTTTCCAGGGTCTGCAGAAGTTACTCCATTATCTCTAGCTTCCTATGTCACAGATGAGAAATCTGTACACAGTTTGATATTTCTTTCTTGTAGATCATTTTTTCTCCCTGCCTGGAAGCTTCTAAGATTTTGCACTTTATTCTTAAGAGTTCAAGAGCTCCAATACACACCTAGATGTCTTTTCTCATAAATCCTACCCGGAACGTGATAATCCATTTGAATTTACATACTCCAGTCCTGACCTCTAAGCTCAGAATTTTTTTTTCTTATGTTTAATTAATGACTGCCTTTCCTCCATCTGTCCCTTTCTCTCCTTCTGTTTCTCCTGTTATTCCTGTGTCGTGGGTCCGGGATCCATTTTCTCTTGTGCTTTCCATCTCTTCACATCTTTGCTCTGTGCTTTCTGATCCCCCAGGCAACTAATTCAAGTCTTAAGAGTGACCATCATCTTCTTCAATTCAATTACTGACTTGTTTAATTGGAGAATCACACATTTCATCTCTCAGAAGTCCTTCTGTGCTGCAGCCATGTCTCTTCCTGCACTTTCACTGTTCTTGTTGGATTGTATTCTGTCGCCATCCCACGCCATGCCATGCATAAGCATGCCTTCTCTCTGTCCTCCTGGATGACTTCTCTTGGGCTGCAGGCTGGTATTTTTGTCATATCACTGGGGTGTGGGAGTGCCTGCTGGAGGACCCCAGCGACAGCAGTTCCAGGAATGGAAAGCCCAGGCATCTCTCTACCCTTCCGACCTGGCCTGAGACTGCAGGCAAGCTTCCCAGCCCCTGCGAGGCATGGAAGGGGAGATGCTCTGCTGCAAGGCCTCCTCCCACTCTCCCAGCCTCAGGGCAGGAAGGACACAGCCCACGGGCTCATCTTCTTCTAGGTCTCCCGTGGGACACACACCACGGGGCGGGGACAATCTTCAGTTTTCTTCCCAGGAGTCCTCCAGCCTCTGTAGGTGCCTTCTGAGGCTCCCGTGGAGCTCACTGTGCTAGTCTTCAGCGAAAGCCCAGCCTGGAAAGAAAGGTGGGTATGCCCCATACCCCAACGTCCAGAGCTCAGGGCTATCAGCCCAGGGCGTGGTCTAGTCAGGAGAGGCTGACCGAGGAGGATGGAGAGTAGAAGGACAACAAGCTGCTTTACCTTGCCATCTTAATTTGGGGGAAAATGCTGGCAGGACAAATCCTGTTCAGTGACTGTTACATAAAGGCTATTCCATTCCCAAGTTCATAACTACTTTGAAATGTACTTTTATACCTCCTCCCTTCCTCAGTCATTCATTATCTTGTTCCTTAACAAAATGCCTGGCCCTCTGACTCCAAGAATCCATGCATACACTTGATACCCAAGGGTACAAGAATCTTCTGCTTTTCCCTTGGCTATATTTATTAAATGATACCTTTCAACTTCTACATTTTAATTCAGGGAGTTGTGTTGCCACATACCAGCTACATCAATAAAGCAATCATGAGAATTCTTTCTGTTTTTCTGTTTAAAAAACATTCTCATACTCTTCTTAAAACGGACTGTTTGGGGTATGTGGTGTCTTCTCCAGCATTTCATGATGTGATTATTTTATTTCAAGTTGCAGCTCCATACAAACATGCCCTCTTGTAATGTGGCACTGCAGCTCCTTCCACCAATAAGTAAGAAATCTGTTTTCCTTGAGAGCTCTAGGCTGGCCTTGTGACCTGCTTGACCTGCAGAATGAATTGCAGTGATTTCACAAGAGTTCTGAACCTCTGAATGCCTTATGGCTTCTGCTCTTATCCTCTGAAACCCTGAGACCGCCATGGAAAGAACTCAGGCTGGTCTTGAAGAGGAGAAACAATAGAAAGAGGGAATCCCAGACAACAGACAAAAGCCAGCAACTACCACTCACAGTCATGTGAGTGAGGCCATTGTATGCCCTCCAGCCCCAGGTGGGCCGCCACCCATTTTCACAAGCTACCGGAGAAGGCCCTGGCAGACTCATCCCCACTGGGCCAGGTGGAAAATACTGATCTACAGACTTACAAGCAAATAAAATGGTTGTTGTCTTAAGCCACTGAGTTTCGAGGTGGTTTGTTTTGCCACAATATATAACCAATATGTCATGCCAAACTATTGCTTTCCAAACCAATCCAAGGTCAATCTCAGTCCAAATAAATTATTTGCTTCATTTATCAATGGATATCATTCTCATCTAGAAGACTTTATGTACTTTGAAGCTACCTAACCCACTAGCTCTTGTGATTTTTGTGTTAGATAATTCTTGGGCAAAATGCAGTTTCTTAAATTCTTCTATGCATAAGCTTTTATAATTTTTATTATAGTAACTTCTGTTTATTAAAAGAATCTCTCTAAGAAGCTCAAAAAATTTAGAAAAATTGCATAGCCCCTACAATAGGGAAGGGTAACTATATTCCCATTTGTTAGATGCACAAATGCACACAAAAGTTAAGCATCTTTCCTGAGATTACATAAGAAGTCAGGACTAAAGAGAGTACAACAATAAAATAGAGCTGCCACTATGATCTTTTTTTTTTTTTTGGCCTGTCTAAGGTTCTGTTTTGTGTATCACTCTACTGCCCATATGAATCAATTTTATAGATTATAAAGTGATTTTAGTTGCCTACAGAATTCTTCAAAATATTTCACACAAAGATTTCATTTAGCTCACAGAGTCCATCAACCATTTTAATTTGGCATCAGCAGGATGGGTTATATTTTTCCCCTTATGACACAGCAACAACTGCCAAGTTTCAACTCTCATTTCCTGGATCCTCCTCTGATCCTGAAAAATAAACATTACACACATTGCTCGCTTCGTGATGAGACCACATATTTTAAGGAGCTCTCTGTTAAGAAAACTGATGCAAGTTAAAGTACTGTCATTTTAATGATTTATGGTTCCTGTCGTTGGAGATGATGCTATAGACTTGTTTCTGGGTTTTCTTTCTTTTTTTTTTTGCAAAATGGAGCATCACTCTTCAAACATTTTCACTTCTTGATCATCTGTTTTTATGGCATCCTAAATTTATTTTGACTAATAACTCTATCTCCAAAAATAAACATATGAGAGATCCTGGCATTCAGAGAACCATTTTTTTTTTGTGACTATCAAGGCAAAATAGTGGTTTTTAAGCTCAGCGATTAAGAAATTACACTTCTTGCCATCTTGCTAATGTTAAGTCTCTCACTCACAGGACCTTATGCTCCTAATATTATCTTAGTATTTATGGTCATTAAGTTTAGAGCATACATGTGGCATCTACCCCCGAGAAAGTCCATTTTTTTCCATCTAGCGATTCAGAAACTGGCTGCCATTAGAGAGAGGTGAGGGACTCACATTACTGCTAATAATTACTAATCACCAAAAATATGCTGGCTTCAGTCTCAATGATCAGAGTTCTCGCTTTGAACTGGGTAAACATTTGAACATTTGTATACTGTGACAGTCTCAAAATGGAGGATTTAGCTATGCTTTCTCATCTAAAAAACACCCTTCTCTATATAATAGAAGGTTGCAACTGAGGAAACACTAGAAGAAAACGCACGACAGATGCCACACTCTCACTCTTGAAGGGTTAACAGCTGACTCTAAAAGAATTTAACCTGCAGCACCAATAACCCCTAATGGCTGCTTGGCAGCCAAAGATCAATTCCAGAAAACCATCCTCAAAGGCTGAAACACTTTGCTCCTGCTCCAAGACCAAGTAATTCAACTCGATGGGAAATTGTAATTAATTTATTAGGATTCAGCCAAGTTAATGATCTAGAAATCTAGGCTATTAATTTTGAGTGAAAGGCTACTATTTATAAACATGGAGGAATGATTTATGATGCATGGTTTCCAGCGGTTCTAAACCAATGAAGAAGCAGCAACGACAGATAAAAATAACAAGCGTCTCCAACCTACATATAAGCACCCACATCTGCCTTCCTGTGGGCCCTGAGCCCTCACCAGACGGCAGCCGGTGAGATGGGAAGTACACCAGGTGTGCAGACAGAAGAATGAGATTTGGGACCTGGCTCTGACATTTAGTGTATATGTGATCTAGGACGAAAGAGAGATGACAACCAACCACCCCACAAAATGTTGTAAGGGTTAAATGAAAGCATTTAGGTATAAATATTTCACACTAATAAGTGTTATATGGACACTATTTAAAATTTAGAAATAATGTGTCCATTGACATTTTTAAAGTACTCCAGATTCTAAACTGGTAGTAGACAGAAGACTATGCATTGACCACAAGAGCAGAAGATTTGCAGATTTTCTGTCTATAGATGGAGCAGGCAGTAAATAAAGCAAGTAAAGCACAATCTAACAATTTTGCAATATTGTGATAATCTCCATTACCTGCTAGGTTGAGAGAGAGCTTTCATTGTTTTTTCCTGCTTACACTTTTCTATATGAGATACTAAGAATAATTAAGTCTTATAAGTGTAGACTGTTTGCTTGGTACCATACTCTTTACTTCATAGACACAAAGACAAAATTTAAGAAGATCATGGGTTACAGGGAACATAGCCTGTAAATTACATGATCAAAAGTGGCTGAGTCCTCTCCTATTAGATTAATCTTTCTTATTAATTCTTTCTTCCATAATTTCCCTTGGTCTAAGTCTGATAAAATTCCTTAACCATATCAAGAAAAATCAAATGTCTAATGACTAGCATAGGTTCTGTGTAACATTTCTACAATTTCAAACTTAAGTTTGATGCCTATTTCACTATATGAAACCAAAACACACACTCAAATGCTTTCTCTCTTTCCAAACCAAGGTAACTGAATTCCTTTTGGAAATCAGAGGTAAGAGACTTACTGGCCCCAAAAACTGCATTATTACATTCCAGAATCCATGTGTGAAAATCACAGACTTGTCCATTATCAATGTATTAGTGTTTGATAGGACAGTCATCTTCAACTGTTACAGAACTTACTTAAAAGAGCAACAGTTGGATTTTAATTCCTGTTGGACTCATAACGCGGTCCTCTGTGGTGGTTTTGAGCAATGTATACCCCAGAAAAATATGTTCTTAAATTTAATCCATTCTTATGGGTATGTATCCATTGTAAGTAGGACCTTTCGATGAGGCTACTTCATTGAAGGTGTGGGCCAGCTCAATCAGTATGGGTCTTGATCCTATTACTGGAGTCCTTTTATAATTGGAATGAAATTCACACAGAGAGAGCTGCCAAAAGCTGAAATCAATGGAACCCAAAGAGGAGAAGCCAGGAGAGGCCACCATGTGCATTGCCCTAAAGACCAAAATCACATTGATGACAACTTGATTTGGACTTTGTTTTAGCCTCAAAACTGTGAGAAAATAAACTCCCATCATTTAAGCTGAACCATTGCATGGTGTTTGCTTGAGCACTCAAGGAATTAGAACACCTTTTTGGATACTGTTTCTTTTATTTAATTATTTAATAAATCTTGGTCTTGGGACATGGTCCCTTCTCTACCTGCACTCTTTTCCTTGGACTGTTCATCTACTCCAATAGATTTCAATACCACCTAATGATGACTCTCCCAATTTTGTTTTCAGTCCATATATCTCTTTCGAGTTCTAGACAGCCTACCTGGTACCTCCAATTGTATTCTTAAAAGCATTTTGAATTTAATGCACCCAACTTAAGTCTTAATCCTCACCTCCCATCCCCGCCCAACTTGTTTCTTAGTTTGCCACATCATAATAAATGGTACCACCATTCTCTGTTTTTCAGAGCAAAATGAGTCTTCCTTGATCTTACACAGTATCTCACTCCTCACATCCAATCAATGGGCAATTCATGTCAATTCTACCTCCAAAATATATCTCTAATCTTCCATTTCCATTTCCATTACCAACATCCTAATAGAACCTTTAACCTTGCCCATTACAAAAACACCTGCTAATTGATCTTTCTGCTTCTAATCCTGTCCCACTACCAACTATTTTCTTTGCAACACCCAAGAGTGGGCTTGTGACCATGTAAACTGGATTGTATCTGTCTTCAGTTCCTAACAATCCAATAGTTTTTAATTACAGAGAGATTAAAATCCAAGCTGTATGATTTGGCACTGTATGATTTGGCCCCTGCTTTTCTTCCAACCCTACCTGGAGCCACTCTCTATACTACTTTTCTGCCACATTGGCTTTCTTTTAGTTTTGTGAAGAGTCCAAACTATTTCCTGCTTCAAACGGTTTTCTCAACGTGCAATGTTCATCCCCCAGCTCATCTCTTCTAATTCTAGGCTTCAACTTTAATATAAAGTCTTCAAGGAAGCCCTCCTGTGCCAGTTTGAAAGGATTATGTATACTAGAAAAGCCATGTTTTAATCCTGATCCATCCCGTGGAGGCAGCCATTTCTTTTAATCCCTATTCAGTACTGTAGGTTGGAAACATGATTAGATTATCTCCACAGAGTGCCCAATTGTGAGTGTATAAACTTTGATTAGAGGGAGATGTGATCGCACCCATTCCAGGAGGGTCTTGATTAGTTTACTGGAAACCTTTAATAGAGAAAACATTTTGGAAAGAGCCCAAAGAACCAAGAGAGCTCAAATTGCCAGAAACCCTGGGAGATGAAGAAGGAAAATGACCCCAGTGGAGCCTCATGAAACAAGAAGCCTGGAGAAAAAGCTAGCAGATGTTGCCATGCTTGCCATGTGCCTTTCCAGTTGAGAGAAACTCTGATCTTCATTGGCCTTTCTTGAGTGAAGGTAATCTCTTGTTGGTGCCTTAATTTGGACATTTTTATAGACTTGCTTTAAGTGGAACATTTTCATGGCCTTAGTACTGTAAACTTGCAACTTAATAAATTTCCCTTTTAAAAAGCCATTCCAGGGCAGGCAACAGTGGCTCAGTGGCAGAGTTCTCGCCTGCCAAGTCAGAGACCTGGGTTCAGTTCCCAGTGCCTGCCCATGTAAAAAATAAACAAATAAATAAATAGCCATTCCGTTTCTGGTATATTGCATTCCAGCAGCTTGCAAACTAGAACATCTCCCTAATGACCTTATTTTAAAATTCCCTTAACCTTTATGTTCTATTACAGCAACCTGTTTGCTTTATCTAACAAACTTCCACAAGCTCAATTTTTCTAGTTAATTTGTTTATGTCACTTTCCACCCCCCAGAATGTAAACTCTAAAAATGCAAGAGCCGTAGGCATGCTGTTTAGCCCTATATCCCAGTCACCTAACATAAGTCAGCACAGAGCAGATAAGCATAGACACTTGGCAAAGAAATGAGTAAACTGGATGATCTCCAAAATTCCTCCCACCTCCACAAATCTGCATGGTGAAGTCAGCACTTTATCTTGTAAAAGATTCCTGAACGCTATGCATTTTATAACTTAGTTTTTTAAATTATAAATCCTATACCTCAATTTCCATAAAGTAATATTGTATTAGCTGGACTTCCCAATAAATCTTTAATCATAAAATATAATATGTAAAATAACCATAAATAAAATGAATGAATTATATTCTTTATCTTTATAATTTAACCCCCCCCAATATTGATAAATATTTGTTCACAATCAGCTTTAGGTTTAGGCTAATCAAAGTTATCCCTTAATGAAATGCACAGAATAAAATTCCCATAGAACTGCTTCTCTTTAAATGACCAGACACAAACCTGAAAAGACTTGTTTTGTCCTTGAGGCTTTTAAAATTGAGGCTTTTAAAATTTCTCTAAGTGCTGTCTCTTTATATACTAAAGCAAAACATGTATCACTACTACATCTCAATACACAGCTTTCTCAAAATTGTAAATAATATAGTCAAAGCTAGAGAATAATAACATAAATTATCCTAAAACAAAAATAGAGTTGCAATCCAAAATAGGTTTCCTTTTCATCACCCCTTGAAGTGTTTTGCTTACCTCCATAATTCTATCGAATATATGAAGTCTTCTAAAGCATGTATAAAAATGGCTACAACACATCCTAAAATGGAGTATACTATTACTTTCCAAGGTCCTAACTTTACTCTGACTCAGCAAAAAGTTACCAATCCAATTAATAACATGTTTTGATTAATATTAGGCAAAAGATTTTTAAAGAAAAAAAATTGCTTTCCAAATTCCACCACATTTATACATGACTAATCCAATCTTGGCAAGGAGGAAAAGAAATGTAAATTAACTTTTATTAAATTTATCTGCCTTGGGTGGCTTTTCTCGATAGGCCTTTCAAAAATCAATCTTAATGGATGTGTCACAGCTACATAATGAGACATTATTGACTGTTATATACTCAACTGTGAAGATTAAGAGAAGATTAGGATAA